>SEYY01003010.1:0-12500 GCA_009176605.1 Armadillidium nasatum | reverse complement strand
ATTTCATTAATGACGACCTCTGACTTCATCTCTAATCCACTCCTATGCCGATGACTCTACCATTCATTACTCCTTTCAATTTAAAAGATACGCCTCCCAACAGAAAAGAAAAAGAAAATATTGAAAAAGCAAGAAGAAAAATATTAATTTTCTTATATTTTGTTTGACTTAATCTACCATTAATAAGTATAATTTGCAATTTTAACCCCAGAAGGTAAACCCCAGTTTTCCACGATAATTAGCTGGAGCAAGGGCAGGGGTAGAGCCAGTACATACACCCATACAAACATGGTAACAAACAAATATACATGTATGCATACAAACACAAACACATATACATACCAACATGAATAAAAAAATTATAAAAACATAAATGAATAAATGAAACATATAAAAGGTAATAAAGGATGACCTAATTGTTGAGACAGTGAAAGGAGGTAATAGTGGATGAAGGGAAACTACGACGTTTCGGTTTAAATATTGCTAAAACCATTATCAAAAGATAAAACTGCAAAAAAAGAGAAAACAACACAAGTTAATTGATCAAAATAGCAGAACAAAAGTAAAAATATCAAAAAAAAAAAAAAATACAAATTTGAAACTGTCACATCTTTTTATATAATATCCTTTATTATCTGCGTTCAAGAACCCATGCATTTAATTTTAATTTCAATACATGCTAATATTTTATTTTTTCTTCCAGTCCTGAATATACTGTTAATGTAACTTTTCAATTGTGTTATAGTATCAAATTTGTATTTTTTTTTCTTCCTTTTTTCATATTTTTAATTTTATTATGCTATTTTGATGAATTAACTTGTATTGTTTTCTCTTGATTATGGTTTTAGCAATATTTAAACCGAAACATCATAATTTCCATTCGTCCACTATTACTTCCTCTCACTGTTCCAACAATTAGGTCATCCTTTATTTCCTTTTACCCTCTTAGCTCCATACTGGCTCCAATATTTATGGAGGGGTTGTCTTTATTTTTAGTCTTCTGATTTTATGTTTCATTTATCCATTTATTTGTTTAAATATATGTTGATTTACGCATGTGGATATGTATACATGTATGTGTACGTTTGTGTTTGAATGCATGTAGATAAGCATACATGTATGTTTGATTCCATGTTTGTATGGATGAGTTTTTTACTCATGTAGGAGTTTTATAGCTTTTAAATTGGGTCACACCATATCATGTCCTTTTATAAATTATTTTTTATTAACTGTGTTTACCAACCACACACACTTATATATATATATATATATATATATATATATATATATATATATATATATATATATATATATATATATATATATATATATATATATATATATATATATATATATATATATTTTATTTTTTTTTTTTTTTTTTTTTTATCCTACCTGGGAACCTTGTTGATAAGAGTCATATTGCAAATCTAATTCTTCCACTTTTATTTCAATTTCAGATTTGATACTCATTTTAATATCTATTTCAGAACCTTGTTGATAAGAGTCATATTCCAAGTCTAATTCTTCCAGTTTTATTTCATTTTCAGATTTGATACTCATTTTATTATTTATTTCAATTAAATATATTCCAAACAAAAAAACCTGAAAACAGATAAAGAAAACAAATAATAAAACATAAAAAAAAAAATTTTTAATATAAAAGGGCAAAAGTATGATAGAGCATGTAAATGGTAAACAAAAAATTTTAATTGGGGAAATATTTTTCAAAAATTTTACTTTGCATAAATCTTTTAGTAAAGCTTTGTTTACAGTATGTGGGGAGATTCTAGCACTGGTCACATCATGTCTGGATCATTATGGCCAACAGTAATATTATTTTATGGAATGCTAGATCCATTTTAAAGAAATTGCCTGATTTAAAGCATTTTATGCACGTTCATCAGCCTTTATTAGTGGGAATCCCTAAGACTTGGCCTAAACCTTCAATTTAACCCAGATTTGAGGAGTATTCCATTGTTCGGAAAGATAGAAATGTTGGGGGGGGGGAGGGGTCTTCGTATCTTGATTTATCACTCACTTCATTTTAGAATAATTAATCTGAATGAAGTCCCTTCCGAATGGAAAACTAGAGACGCTAGAGCTGTTGCAGTCAAGCGGGTAGAAGTGCTGCATACAAAATTTAAAAAAACACAGCTATAATCTTATGCACACCTAAATTATTATGTTTTTTCTCAAACAAGGTTAAAGTATTCTTGAAGGTTATGGGCACAGATTGTACTGTATTAATGTTATTTGTTACTATTTTCTTAAAATTAAAATCTAAATTACTTGGGTAAACAAGTACACTATCTGCCTTTAACGAAACATGCATCTTAATTATAGTTTTCTTTTTGATGAAACAAATGCTCTGTTGATTACTTTGTCTGGATATTTTTGAAAAATATTCTTAACACTCTAATTCCTCTAATAAAAACAGCCAACTTTACATGTTTCAAGTGCAAAGAATATCAGTGAAGATACGAATCTGAGAGTATTCTTCTAAATACTTTAAGCATCACTCTACTATTATCGGAAAATGTGTTGATCACATTAGAAAACTAGAGACAGTTAGAAGCCACACAGGCCTATCAAGACTGTCCCAGTCAAAACAAATAATAACAATGCTAACACTAATACATGAAACAATGACTAGGTCTATCCTATCCCTAGTTATCAAATCATTCATGCAAAGTAAGATAAAAATAAAACTAAGCCCCTACATATTTTTAGTACTATTATATAATTATTTACACATGCAAGGATCCAACACTGACTACAAACTGTCAGTTAGGCTTAATCATAAGCTAGTCTGAAAATTCATATCTACCCCTGACAATTTGGCTTAGACAAGTTATACAATACAATACCTAAATCATCCATATATCTAGCTTGTAGTTATACAATACAATACCTAAATCATCCATATATCTAGCTAGTCCCCTCTTAAATGCTGCAAGAGAATCGCAGTCAACAATCTCCTGTGGCAAGCTATTCCAAAAATTAACAACCCTATTACTTAAAGAGTATTTTCTTAGACGTTATACTCTCTCCAGCATATCTATGTCCTTTCTTAAATGTGGAGCCAAAACTTGTGCACAATACTCTAATGCTGGCCTAACATAGCTATTATATAGCTTGCTTATAATGCAATGTATACTACAATGCAATTTATTATACCTAACATCCTATTAGCTCTATTCCTTGCTTCCAAACACTGATCACCCACTTTCAGATTACTGCTAATAATCACACCTAAATCTTTTTCTTGGTTCCACAGTCTCAAGCCAATCCCCATTCATATCATAATTAAATCTTTCATTTGAGTAACCTACATGAAGAACTTTGCATTTTTTATTATTAAAATTCATTTGCAATTTATCTGCCCATCCAAGGAGTTTGAAGCTTTATACATCCATCATTACTTCTTACTGAGGTATGGACCAACTAGGGGCCTGGCACCAGTACACCACAGCCATTTTTACTCACCCTGGCTAAAAATAAGGGAAAACTGGGGTTTGCCTCCCAGGGTTAAAATGGCAAATTATACTTATTAATGGTAAATTAAATCAAACAAAATATAAGAAAATTAAGATTTTTTTTCTTTTTTTTTTTTTTTTTTTTTTTTTTTTTTTTTTTCTTCTACTTTTGAATGTTCATTTTTGTTTTTTTTTTTTTTTTTTTTTTTTCATAAAGATTTGGACTTTGGGCACCCGAAGGTCTTCTAATTTGCTGACTGCAGATTTTACATTTACCTACTTCGAGTCTATCCTGAAACATTGTAAAGTACTCCAATACTGCTGAAGTTGATCTTTTAGCCATAGTGATTGAGAGCTTAAACAAATTAATAATTTTGAAATAAAGCTAAATGATACAAGTATGAAACACAGAAATAAAATAGCAATGATATGCATAAATACAGGTTATATTGATAATTTTATATCTTACATTTTTTCAAACTTAAACTTAGGGTCTTACCTAAGTAAACCTGTTGAATAACTATTGTGAATCAGAAAAAAATTTTTGTATTTTTTTAAAACTTTTATAATACAAATCTTTAATTTTCTGAATTTTTCTTTGGAGAAAATGAATATAATCAATAATTTAAGTGAATGTTGGCTATTCTACTTCTTCCTTATAATTAAATAAATTCAATTAAAGTTATATCTAATTTTCTTAATCTAAAATTTCAGTGCTTTTGACCTCTTTACAAATTTTAGGCAACCACAGACCTGGCAAAATTCCAGCCCCAGTCAGTTCCTATACTGAGGTGACCACTTTGGTATCATCTGTAAACTTAGAAACCTTACATTTAAGACCTTTGTCTAAACCATTTATATATATGAGGAACAATAATGGTCCCAGCACACAACTCTGTAGGACCCCAACCTTCACTGTTTCCCATAATGACTTATTTCCATTCAGTAGCACAAACTGCCTTCTGTTCTTCAACCACTCTTTAATCCAATTGTGCACCACTTCACTTATACCACAATGACAACTTTTGCATCATCCTTACATTCGGTACCATATATATTTATAACATCAACTGGATCACCAATGTCTATACATTCAGAAATATATTTCATAAATTCTAAAAGGTTAGTCTGACATGATCAACCCTTTCTAAAACCATGCTGGGAGTTAAGCACTATCTTGTTATCATCCAAATGCTTCTTTATATGACTTTTCAGCAACTCTTCCAAAACTTTTGCAACCACAGATGTTAAGCTAAATGCCCTATAGTTTCCTAGATCTTCTTTACTACCTTTCTTATAAATGGTTACCACACATATGCAGTTTTCCAGTCTTCATATACCTCTCCAAAACCAACAGACTGCTTAAAAATCAAATACAATACCTTTAAAATACTTTTACTCCCCTCCTTTACAATTCTATCATATACACCAATGGAACCCGCTGCATTATTTGGGTCAATATGTTGTAGTAAAGATTTAATTTCATTTAATTTGATTTCAAATGCTGTACACCTATTTATTACATGTATACTAGAGCTATTAGTCTCTAATCTGTTATCCAGTCTTTCCTCAGTAAAGACAGAAAAGAAAGCATTGAAAATAATAACCAATTCCTTATCTAAACTTACTAAATTCTTGTCAATTTTAATTGGACCAATTTTCTTATTCTTACTTTTAAATTTATTGAACCTAAAAAAAATTTCCTGGTCTTTATTACTATTTCTTGCCAAATTAATTTCTACCATTCCCTTTGTTTTTCTTATTGACTATTTAAGTTCATTCCTAATTTTCTTGTAATGTTCTAAATCTTCCTCTCTGCTACTACTACCTTTGAATATTTTAAAACATCAACGCTTTTCCCTGTTTTCTCTTTTCTCTCTCTACTCCACCAACTAGGTATTCTCATTGCTAATCTAATAGGTTTTCTTTTAAAACATAGACTGAATATTGGTCAATATGAAGAATGGGTTTTGGAAATTAAAAGCCACAAGATGCTTACAAATTTTTTGAAGGAAGTATGGCAAGAAGGGTATATATATATTATATATATATATATATATATATATATATATATATATATATATATATATATATATATATATATATATATATAACATGGACCCAGCTATAAAATAATGTATGATACCTTCCAGTATGACCAAGACCATATTTACGATTTCTTAAATATATCAAAACATATTTTGGCTATAGATAGGATAAAGTTTTAGAAATATAGAAAATGAGAAAATACATAGATAGGAAAAAGGATTAAGAAAATAAAAACCCTGATTAAAGTACAAATATGAGAAATAGGTACTAGGTCAGTAATATAACCTAGGGTATAAGTACAGGCACTCACCAATTATGAATCACTAATGATCAGCTGAATACGATACAGGAATTGATGTGAGCCTTATCATGCAAGGCGATGCTTAAAGAACATCAATATCCCAAAAAGGTGAATTTGAGGCACGATCACAACAATAAACGAGGATAGATTTTGTTCACACTTAAAAGTTTGAGTTACCACAGCCTACCTCAAAATAAACAAATAGTATGGTGTAGCGTCTTCCATCTTCAACATTGACCGTCAATGGATGAGCAGTCAGCCACAATAGCTTACACTATATTATCTCTTGGAAGTAAATCCCTCATTTCATTTTAACTATTTGAATACATTTTCAATGGTGAGTTCTTTATTAATTTCATTTTATTAATTGTGTGCTAAATTTTTACTAGAATTAGGTTTATTCTTAGTAGAGCAGTCCCAATACATCATTAAACGCTATCTAGAGTTACATCAATGCAGAGAATCCCAACAGTATTATAATACACATGAATAATGAAACGCATATTTCAAGAAAATATTACTTTATCTTAAATATTATTGCAGTACAGCAATTAAAACGTAAATGCATGGCAGACGATCATTTGTCTAAAACGGGGACTCCTCCCCTCCGTACACCCCGCTAGTGAGTGGTGGTGATAAAATATATATATATATATATATATATATATATATATATATATATATATATATATATATATATATATATATATATATATATATATATATATATATATATATATATATATATATATATATATATATATATATATATTGAATACATTTTCAAGAAGAAGGGGGACCCCTCTCAGCCCTCTAACTATCGTCCTATTTCATTAACCTCCGTTCTTTCTAAAGTTTTCGAATCTATCCTTAACAGGAAGATTTGGAAACATCTCAATTCTTCCAATCTTATCTCTGATCGTCAGCATGGCTTTCGTAAAGAATGTTCTACTGGTGATCTTCTTTCCCTACTTTCCGACCTTTGGTCCTCCGCTCTCCGGGGTTTCGGTGAGTCTTTCGCTGTGGCGCTAGACATATGGAAAGCCTTCGATAGAGTCTGGCACAAAGATTTGATTTCCAAACTTCCCTCTTTCGGAATCTATCCTTCTCTCTAGTTTCCTTTCTGGTCGTTCTAAAGCAGCTGTTGTAGACGGCCACCGTTCATCCTATAAATCTATAAATAGTGGTGTTACTCAAGGATCTGTCCTTTCTCCAACTCTTTTTCTAATTTTCATCAATGACCTTCTCTCTATTACTTCGTCTCCTATACACTATATTTTTTATGTGCGTGAATGTTGGATGATGGTGACATTTTGCTTACTTTATATATATATATATATATATATATATATATATATATATATATATATATATATATATATATATATATATATATATATATATATATATATATATATATATATATATATATATATATATATATATATATATATATATTTCTAATCATGTGGTTAATTAAGGTTATTATTGTATTTGTGTCTGTTACTTCTAAAGAATCATTAGTCATTCAAAGCATTAACAGCCAGTTTTTTGTTCTGAAAAATTTTAACAAATAAACATATGTTAAAATTTTTCATTTTTCATGAAATCATCGATTTCATGTTGAAAGTATTCTGTTACCTCAAAAACTAAACATCAGCACGGGACAGTGTCAATCTTTTTTTATTTTTATTTTAATTCAAAGATGTATTTCAATCTTTTTGCATATTTTTTTTCTTCTTTTTGTATAAGGTCTTCCTTCTATAAATAAAAACTTATAGGTATTACCTTGTTCTTATTCATGTATCTCTATTTCATATATCTTTAAATTACTTACTTTTCTTCTTCCTTTTCTCAGATCAACAAATTCACATTAATTATTCAAAACTCCAAAATCGATGCATTTTCTTCAAAATATTATTCCACTATTTCTTCTACCATTTTCCTCATTCTTTGTTATTCAGAGAATATACTTTTATATCTACATAAATTAGATTGAGATATTTTCTAAGGTTGCGGAGCCAGAAGTAAGCTTGCAGCTCCGACTCAAACATTTTAAAATTATTCTGCTCCGGCTTCAACAATTTACTAATTATCCGATTTCAATTAGTCACGAAACTGTTAAATCTTTGTTACAAAATATATGATTTAATGAAAAAAAAATATCTTCCTTACTAACTCCCATTATTTTCAATTACATTAAAATATTATATATAATATATATATATATATATATATATATATATATATATATATATATATATATATATATATATATATATATATATATATATATATATATATATATATATATATATATATATATATATATATATATATATATATATATATATTATTATATATTATTTATTTACTAATGCAAAGTTATTTTTTAAAATTTATTAGCATAGTTTCAACTCTTAGGATTAATACCTGTATACATTTTCAAATTTATTTATCAGAATACTTTGTTAAGATTTCTATGGCTCTGAAACCCTAGAAAGCGCTTGATGCAGTTCTGGTGACTGCTCTACCAACAATAAACCTAATTCTATTAAAATTTAGCCTGCAATTAATAAAAAGAAATTGATAAAGGAACTCGCCATTTAAAAATGTTCTTCAAAGCCATTAGGGGGATTTACTGATTTCGAAGACAGTTACCTTCTATGATGGCTTGTTTGTATAAGCTCTTAAAATTTTAAATGTAAAATAGGTATATTCTAGCCTAGTAGTAATATACCTTCAACCCTAACAAAGCAAGAACTCTCAAACTCTGCTTAAAAACTTTGGTCTCTTTTAAAGTAGTAAATGTCAAGTCAAAAATATTCAAGTTAAAAGTAAAACACTAACTCAACGCGATCAAAAACAAATGTCAAACTAAATTCAAACAATAAAAAAGGACAAATGTAAAAGGACATTTCATTACAGAACTCTAAAATTCCTACTCTAGGGATAAAAGCATAAATATACCTACAAATGGTTAATTAATTTGATTTTCTTGGTTTGGTAGAGAATATTAAAAACCCATAATTAATTTTTTCTAGTTGTATTAAAAATTATAAAGCAATATAAGCTACTTTAAAGCATAATTAATATAAGGATTTTCAATAACTTGTAATATGAACTGGGATGATTGGATCCCCTTCAAAATTTCTCTATTTTTATTTTATTTATTTATAATTCCTTCCATGGATAAATACGTGCCTTTTTAAGCTTCGTTTATAATTACATTCAGAATTGCACACACAACATTTAAATAACTTTATATTTTTATGATTTAACAAGTGAATTTTTAAGTTTTCTTTCCGACTGCATTTTCATGTGTAAACATGTGCATTTTCAGGTTTCGTTTATAATTACATTCATAACTGCACTTACAACATTTAAATAACTTATATTTTCATGATTCAGCAAGTGGATTTTTAAGCTTCTTTTATTACTGCATACATAATTGCACTTAGAACAATTAAACAACTTAACATTTCTATGAGTAAGCACGTGACTTTTTAGTAAAATTTTCTGATCACATTCATAGTTGCATTCAGAACATTTAAACTTGGAATTTGCATGGGTAAGCATGTGACTTTTTAAGTTTCCTTTCCTATTACATTCATAACTGCAGTTAGAACATTTAAATAACTTTTTATTTAAATGAATAAGCATGTGTTTTTTTAAGTTTCCTTTTTCATTACATTCATAATTGCATTCACAACATTTAAATAACTTGACATTTAAATGACTTAGCTTATGCATTTTTAGATATTTTTTCTGATTACATCCATAGTTACACTCAGAACATTTAAATAACTTGGAATTTTCATGAATAAGCACATGTCTTTTTAACTCTCCTTTCCACTTAGATTCATAGTTGCACTCAGAACATTTAAATAACTTGACATTTCCATGTGTAAGCATGTGAGTTTTTAATACATGTTTCTGATTGCATTCAAAGCTGCACTTAGAACATTTAAATAGCTTTATATTTTCATGATTTAGCAAGTGAACTTTTAAGTGTTCTTTCAGATTGCATTCATAGCTGCACTCAGAACATTTAAATAACTTGACATTTCCATGTGTAAGCATGTGTCTTTTTAAGTTTCCTTTATAATAACATTCATAATTGCATTCAGAACATTTAAATAACTTGACATTTAAATGAATAAGCATGTGACTTTTTAATCCATCTCTCCTACTACATTCAAAACCGCACTCAGAACATTTAAATAACTTGACATTTCCATGTGTAAGCATGTGTCTTTTTAAGGTTTCTTTCCGATTGCATTCAAAGCTGCACTTTGAACATTTAAATAATTTTATGTTGTTGTGAATTAATAAATGTTTCCTTAACAAAGATTTAGAATTAGACTCATAACTGCAATGGATCACATTTAAACTTGATTTTGTTGTGTGTCTTTAAATGGCTTTTTAACTCAGCTTGGACTTTAAAACTAAAATTACAAAATCTGCAACTCAGGTTTTCCAGATGACTCTTTTTAATGCTTTCATCACGTGTTACTGACGTTGGAGATCTGCTTTTTGAAGTACTTTTCATTTTAGAACCTTTTTCCACTTCAACATTGCCAAGGAGTATCTACAAAAAAAAACAACAACAAAAAATACACCTATATAGAATAAAATTTAAATACTTTATTAGAATGTGTATAAATTATAAAAATTATTACTTAAAATTTTTATTAATATTAAAACAAATTTTAAAATTACAAAATTAACATGAGGAACTCTGTAAACAGATATATTTAAAAAAGGAGCAGAATAGCAATTTTAGACAGGTTAGAGATTTGCTGTGTTGCATTTGGGGCATGAAGGGGAAGTAGTTTGATTTATATGAAATCTGTATTTGTAGTGTTGGAGATTTGGGTGATGCCCGTATCTGAGTCTAGCTAGGGATGTTTGGACTGGTATGGGGGAGGGTGTCAGATTCCTTTGCTATGTCTGGAGGCAGTGTGTTGAGAATAGTATTATGTTTGCACCGCCGTAGGTATTTTTCTGTTTGGCTGGTGTGGATGCTTGATGTAGGAAGTGTTGTTTATTTTAGGATGGATGTTGTTCAGAAAGAGTCTGTTGAGGAGTGCAAGGGAGAATGGTGGTTGTTTTAGTCTGTGTCGTGAAGGGTTTGTAAGAGTTGTATGGCAATGGTTATCAGGCTGCAGGGTTTTGGAGTGAAATTATGTCCTAACATTTCTAAATGAGTTGTAATTGGGAGTATTTTCGTTCCATCATGTAGGTGTTGTAGAGTTGTTGAGGTGCATCTAGTTATAATTATTAGTGCTTTGTTTTGTATTATTTGTAATTTGTTCATCTTATTATGATTGGAAAAAAGTGGGTGCCATGTTGGGGAATTGAGAGTTGGATGTATGAATTGTTTGTACATAGTGATGATCATTTGTTGGCAATTTTGAATATTAGTGTTGGCAATAATTTTTAATACATTTAATTTCCTGTTTGCGGATGCTATGTTTAAGATGTGTTTTGAGAAAGTGAGGTGGGGGTTCAAGAGTAATTTCTAGTATTTTGGAGTGTTTGTTTAAAGGGATGGGTATGTAGTTTGGCATTGCCTTGGGGGTGAGTGGATGATAGTTGGCAGTCTGTAGTGATGAGGGTAGTTGATGATTTGCTGGGGGAGGAAGACATTCTGTTGGAGGTCAGCCACTCCTGTATAAGGTTCATGTATTCTTCAGTGGTGTTTGTGTGGTTATTGTTAAATTTTGATGAATAGTTGTGAGAGTGATGTCGTTTGCATATGTTGTTATGTGAACATGTGGGGATTGAGGAGATGGAAAGTCTGCATTGGTAATCTAGACTTAAACTCTCATTATTAACACTAGAAATCACTTTTATTAACTTAAAATAATTATCAATTTTCTCTTTATATTAACATTTTCTTTATTACAATAGGAGACATTGTGCATTCTTTACATAGATACTCCATGAGTGAATTTTATTAAAGCTACAAATGTATGAAATATATGAAAAACAGGAAACAAATACTCTAAGTCACATTTAAACTTGATATCTACAGATATCATCTGTAGAACAGCAAGTAACTGGAGTGTTGTGAATTAGTTCAGGAATCTTAGAATTATCTCTTAGAAGCATTTAATGAGAGAAACAATTTGATCTCACCAATAGAGATAAAAAAAAAAGTTAAAGTATTTTAGATTAAAAATTTTACGGGCTTTGACCTATTTTAGAAAGAAAACATTATAGATAATTTCTACCTATGATTCCTCCTTCAAGCACACGAGTCACTCTACCATTATGACACGGTATGAGCAGATGAATGTATTGAGTAAATAATGGAAATGAAATTTTAAAGGAATAAATAAAAACCTTCTTTTCTTTGGCTTAAGAGAACGAGGTTCGCCCCTCGCTCTCGCGTATGTACTGCAAAATATGCAAATCGGGGACGAAACTCCGATCCAGTTACCTGAAGGGACATAAAAAATTATCGTTTGTATGAGATTTTCTGTAGTTAATTAATTAATTACAATTTACGGCAAGGTGTATTATTACGCTAATCTCAATACTCACATTTCGCTTAAAAACATAGCCAACACTTACAACATTCCACGCTATTTCAACACATACAATATCACATTCTCTCTAAATTACTCCTACAGAGGTCTGCCTTTCAAGGATTCGAAACCACG
>SEYY01003009.1:0-22985 GCA_009176605.1 Armadillidium nasatum | reverse complement strand
TAATCCTGAACTTCTTGATGTTAATATAGAGTATAATGACTCTCCTCAAGAAGATCTTGATAAATTGTGGAATTTTAACCACATAGGAATAAAGGCAGAGGAAGGTTTTACAGAATGTGAGAGATCTACATTAAATCATTTTAAAGAAAACTTATGTTTTAAGGATGGAAGATATGTAGTTTCTCTTCCATGGAAGAGCAACCATAAACAGTTAAAAGATAATTATGCTCTATCAAAGGTTAGACTATATAGTGTTTTAAAAGGACTCAGACAAAAACCTGAACTTTTAAAAGCATATTCTGAAGTCCTTAAGGAACAGGTAAAGAAAGGGTTCATTGAGGAAGTGATCCCATCAAGTCCCATAGATCCAAATTCAAAATTACATTACCTACCACATCATGGAGTTCTTAAAGACTCCTCTACTACTAAGTTAAGAATAGTTTACGATTGTTCTTCAGGTTCCCCTAGTTTAAATGATTGTTTAAATTCTGGTCCTTCTCTCATAAATGATTTAGGTAAACTGTTGTTGAGATTTCGAACAGGTAAATATGCCATATCAATATAGAAAAAGCTTGATGTAACTTTGATAAACAGGTTTTGTGGTTAATTTAATTTAATTTATTTATTTAAACTTTTTCATTTTTTTTTTTTTAAAGTTATATTAAATTAAATTTTTTTTTTTTTTTTTTGGAATTTAATGTCGTAAATATTTTTACGCCCACAAATATTTAATAACAGAAATAATAAAAATTTAATTTAAAGAGAATAATCGTACGTTTGACAGCGAAGAATTATCGGGTTTCAAGTGTTTTTGACTTGTTTAGATGTCGTACTCTTTGCAATTCATTTAGATGAATTAATATTTTTCCTTTTTGTTTTTAACATGATTTATTTATTTAAATTTAACAATTGGTTTATTTATATTTTAATATTGTTTTTTTATTAATCACCGCTTTAAATAAGCCTCTAACACTTAAATATAAATAGATTAAATATAGTCGTTGAAGGTACTAACTCCGCCCTCCCTTTAAGTCTATCATGGCATCGCCATTTTTTTTTGCCATCTGTCATTCTTTTTGATATTGGAAATGCTTTTATAAGTTTAATAGATAATTTGGTTATCTCATATTTTGTGAATAAGAACTAATATGAATGAGCTTTATTTTAAGGAAAGCAAAGGTATGTAATTTAGCTAGTTAAATTTTTATTAGTCACTTCCTTGTTTAGTGAAGACGAAAGTTTTGTAAAAGAAGAAAGAAATAGGTGATATACTTTAAATAGAGCCAAATTGTTGGAGTGTCTTTTCTTTTTGGAAGGAGAAAAACATATTTGAATGGATTATTGGTTAATATTGATGATGGTTGTAGTAATCGATTATCTATTAAGCTTAGAAAATATTTAGCAAACACAATCCAATCCTTGTAAGAAGGTGAAATTTACAGGACATTACCTTTCCGTCGACTGGGCTCAGTATAAAAGCTAGAATTAGTAGGCGGGGCCTGGCTCTCTCCTTGTATAGTGTCCATGGTAACGGTTGTGTTAGTGATGTGACCTAGTTTTTAACAGCTGATGCTGATTAATTAACAGCTGTAGTATCTAACCATTTAAATACCACATATGGTCTTTATTTGACATATGTGATTGGTTGTGACCTACCTTTTTTAACAACTAACAATCAGCTGTTACATCTTGACCATTTAAATAATTTAATACATGGTCCTTAAATTAACTTGTGAGAGACTAATGATAATGATAATAAATAATTAATGATAATTATAATTAGTACTAACATTATATATGTGCATTATATTAGAATATTATAATTAATGATGAAATGATGATATTTAGTAAAGTCGCATATGAGGACATACATATCTAAGAGGTGTAAGTTTGAAGCTAAAGGGTGAGGAACTTTAATTATTTCTCTTAACTAATGATTTTTATTAATCAGAATTCGATTAATATTTTAATGTATTTCTGACATTGATTCCTTCCGTAAATATTTTCTTTTATTATCATTTCTCTTATTTATTGTATTTTATTCTTTTATTTATAATATATTTTTTTTTTTTTTTTTTTTTTTTTATTATTTTTTTATTATATTTTATTATTATTATTTTTTCTTGTTACTTACTATAAAGACAAAATACTGCCAAAATTTATTATCCCTAAGGGTGATCTTCTTTCAAGGATTGACAGATGCTGTGCCCAAAACCTTTCAGTTAATCAGGAAATACCTTTTAATAGGACTTCAATCAGACGTTCCATTGTTAATAAAAGGATCTTTATCACATCAGATAAGAATTATATCAAAATCTTTGTTAGAAGATAAGTTAAACAGTAAAATTTGATTTATATTATATTTCATTTTACCTCGGGTCAATAACAGCAAATTTAATTTCTAGTTCTTTATTATTAATATAAATTCTAAAGAAGGTGGATTTTAAAAATTGTGTCTCGTACTCTTTTGATAATTGAAAAATTTTATGACAACGAAGTTTTTTTTTATATATAAAATTCTCCACATTCTTTAAATTGGCGCCCAACTAGCCTACACCTACTTCCCTAACATACTCTAATTATGCAATAAGATTTATTTTTTTTTTTTTTATTCCTAACCTGTTCCATTTGTGCCAAATACTCATTTTTTTTATTGTTTCTTAGATATCTGCCATTCTTTAAATTGGCACCCATACTAAAACCCATTTACCTAACTTAAACCCGCCAACGCCATAATATAATTTTTTAGGGCCTAACCTGAAACATCTATGCAAAATAGTTATATTTTATTAGCAGGTTGTGTTTTAGCTTATATACTTTTATATGTTGGCATATCTAAAAGTATTTTTGCTAATATTTATTTTTCCAGATTTTCAGCTGCCCTCTCCATTCAAATATTTGGTGTTGTAAGTTGTTAATTTTTTTTCTTTCAGGTGGGAGGTTGACTGAGATTTTTGAGAAAATCTCCACAAATATATTTTGATATTTTTTTTATATTTTTTTTTTTTTTAAGCTGTTTGACCCGAGTAGTTTTTAAGATTGGTTTTTTAGACTTAAGATTTGTTAATTTTTTTTTGGTCTAAAATTTGAAAAGTATTATTATTTATATTTTAAGTTAATATATTATTTCCATTGTTTTCAATATGGGTAAAAATAATAATAAAAAGGTTTCAAGCCCTCAACCAGACAAAGGTGATAATGGTTTAAAAAGAGCCATACTGGTTAGGGAAAATTTATTAAAAAGAATTGACAAGGTAACTATTGACATTGAAAGCATCCTAAATAGTAAAGACCAGGATGTAATTGATTTTGACTCTATAGAAGAGTAATGTTGAATTCTTAATAATGCTTAGAGATCAGCTTTTAGAAGCTGATACTGATGTAAAATTTCACTTAGAAGGTGATGATTTTCATAGTGATGACCAAGCTTGTTATGATAAAATATTAGGCATCAACAAGTTTATTAAAAGGATGACTAAATTAATTAATAATGAGAATGAGAGCAACAGTAGTAAAGGAGGTTCAAATAATAATGAATGTGTTAGACCACAGAGGGAGTATGATTTGTTTAAACAACCAACTCGTATACTACCAGAATTTTCTGGAGAGATAGCTAAATTTGATCAGTTTAAAGAAATATTTGAGGCACATGTCAATAATAAAAATTATAGTAATGCTTCTAAACTGGAAGCCCTTTTTAGTTGTCTTAAAGGGGTAGCTTTAACTTTGGTATCAGGTTTTAGTTTAAGAGGTGAGAACTACCCTTTAGTGTGGAGTGTATTAAATGAAAATTTTGGTAATAAAGGTAGGTTGGTAGAAACCTTAATATTAAAACTGGTAAACCTAAAATCTCCCAAATATAATTATAATGAATTGTTTAAATTTAAGGCTGAGTTGATATGCCTAACAGAAAGTCTTAAAGCTCAAGGTTTGTTGAAGGACTGTGATAGTTGTACTCAGATAATAGGCACAATTTTAAATGAGAAGGTTCCAAAAGAAGTTTTGGAAAAGGTACAATGGGAAAGTAAAAGAGATGTTTGGACTATAAGAAAGGTTTTGGAAGTCATAACTAAGGCTTTGAATAATCTAGAAGTAATAGGGCAAGGTTTACAGCTTGAAAATAAACCTAAAAATCAGATCACTCACTCTCAACCTAAGGGTAATAATAATAATAATAATCATAATAACTATAACAACTATAAATCTGGTGCCATTCCTAAAACCTCTACTATATTTACTGCAACTACTACTACTAGTAATGATAGTACTCATAATAAGAATAATAAAAATAAAGACAATAAGAATTTTAATTCAAATAAAATGTCAAATAAAGGTTCTTTGCAAAATTATGTTACTTATAGTAATAAAATAACATGTAGATTCTGTAACAAAGATCACTATACTAGTAGTTGTGATGTAGTAGATACAGTGGAGTTGAGGAAAAACCTTATTAAGAGTAAAGGTTGGTGTCATGGTTGTCTCTCATCAAAGCATGTAATAGAAAATTGTACTTCTAATAAAGTCTGCTACTATTGTAAACAATTTGGTCATCACTCATCTATATGTGATAATATTGTAAATTCTTCAAATCCTAATGAAATAACTCCTAATCATGAATCCCAAACTGTTAATTATGTTAATACCTTACTGGCAGGTAAAAAGGGAATTGCTTTGCCTTTAGCTGATTTAAATATAATTAAGGACCATAAACTAGTACCAGTTAGGGCACTTATTGATAACGGTAGTCAAAAAAGCTTTAATAGCTAAAAGTACAGCAAATTTTTTAGGATGTAAACCTGTAAGCTCTATAAATATGTCTATTAATGGCATTAATGGAACTGGAACACCTAAAACCTTATGAAATAACACAACTTAAAGTAAAAACTAAAGAGAATGTAGTGAATATTAATGCAGTAATAGTAGATAGTCTACCAAATTCACTTCAAATTTCAGGTTTAGTTGAAACTACCAAATTGTTAAAGAAGTATCATATCCCTTTAGCAAATCCATATGTATATAGTGACAAAGTGTCTGATATAGGAATATTAATTGGTGCAGATTACATTCCTAAATTTTTAAAAGGCTATGAACAATTTAATAACATAAATTTAATAGATTCAAATTTAGGGAAAATAGTGTATGGTGAATTACCATTTGCTTCTGATAATACTAACTCTCAATGTACTGTAGTGTCTTCCTTCAGAGTCGAAGTTAATTTATTTAATGATTCCCCTTTCTCTCAAAAAATTCATGATGACTCTATTATTAAGAATGATCAAAGGTTAACATTTGAAACTCCCATTATTTCTCATAATGATAAAAATTTGTCTTCAACACCTAATAGAGTTCCCCCCAAAAAGAATAATAAAGAGTTTGTTTCCAATACAACAAACTTGAAGTCTGTTTCCAATATAATAGACTCTCCTCTAGAATTCCAACCTGCTGAGGAATCTGTTTCCAATATAGCAGATTCTTCTTCTTAAATATTCTGACTAGGGTAGGACTCAAAATTGGTTGAGGGCAATGGTGTCATAAGTAATAATCCTGAACTTCTTGATGTTAATATAGAGTATAATGACTCTCCTCAAGAAGATCTTGATAAATTGTGGAATTTGAACCACATAGGAATAAAAGCAGAGGAAGGTTTTACAGAATGTGAAAGATCTACATTAAATCATTTTAAAGAAAACTTATGTTTTAAGGATGGAAGATATGTAGTTTCTCTTCCATGGAAGAGCAACCATAAACAGTTAAAAGATAATTATGCTCTATCAAAGGTTAGACTATATAGTGTTTTAAAAGGACTCAGACAAAAACCTGAACTTTTAAAAGCATATTCTGAAGTCCTTAAGGAACAGGTAAAGAAAGGGTTCATTGAAGAAGTGATCCCATCAAGTCCCATAGATCCAAATTCAAAATTACATTACCTACCACATCATGGAGTTCTTAAAGACTCCTCTACTACTAAGTTAAGAATAGTTTACGATTGTTCTTCAGGTTCCCCTAGTTTAAATGATTGTTTAAATTCTGGTCCTTCTCTCATAAATGATTTAGGTAAACTGTTGTTGAGATTTCGAACAGGTAAATATGCCATATCAGCCGATATAGAAAAAGCATTTCTAGGCATTCGTTTAGACTTAAAGGATAGAGATAGCACAAGGTTTTTGTGGTTGAAGGATCCCTCAGATCCTAACAGTCCTATCATTACTTATAGATTCACTTCTGTTCTATTTGGAGCAAAATGTAGTCCTTTCCTTTTAGCGGCTTGTTTAACCTATCATATTGAAAATTCCAATAGTAGTTATAAAAATAATATATTAAATCAAATTTTTGTTGATAATATTTTTAATACATTTAATGATGAAAATAATATTCTTAGTTATTTTAGTGATACTAGAGAGCTTTTTCTTAAGGCTGGACTAAATTTAAGAGAGTGGTCATCTAATTCCTCCCTTGCTAATACTAAATTTGATGAAGATAAAGTTAAAGCTGAAGGCACAGTGACTAAAGTATTGGGTCTTCAATGGACCACTGATGATGACATTATATCTTACCCTGTTAAAAATATAGATGTCAATGCCAATACAAAACGTCTAATATTAAAACAATTGGCATCTATATTTGATCCTCTTGGTTTTCTCGGGACCAATAATTAATTAAAGGTAAAATATTACTACAGACCTTATGGTTAAATAAGTATAAATGGGACGAAAGGATTTCCACAGAGCTGAGTAGAGAGTGGAAATTGATAGCCCAACAATTAATATATTGTCAATCTCTTAAGGTCCCTCGTCAATTAATATATTCTGAAAGGGTGGTGTTACACGCTTTTTCAGACGCTTCTCAAAAGGCTTATGCTTCAGTAATATACATTGTATCTAACTTAAATAATGTTTTTGAGTCTAATATATTAATTAGTAAGATAAAGGTTTCTCCTTTAAAGGAACTAACTATACCACGCTTAGAGCTTATGGGTATACTTTTGTCATCAAGGTTGTTAAAATATGTCTTAAATACATTTGAAGGTTCACTAACAATCGATCACTTATATGTATGGGCTGACAGCCAAGTGGCTTTGACATGGGTTTGCTCTGACAAGCAACTTCCGACCTTTATACAAAATAGGAAGGATGAAATAAATAAAAACATTCCCTTGGCTGAATTTAAAATATATTTAAGTGGTTAATTGTAAAGGTAATAATGAAATAATAAATCTAAAAAAAAATTGGTTAAAAGGGAAAAAAAGGAAAGAAGAAATTAAGAGAAAAGAGATAGGAAATGAGATATAGGATGTTAGGAGATATTATAAAATTATAATATTAATCAATTTATATTTTTTAAAAACATGTAAATTTAAAAGAAGCAAATTATTATATATAAAAAATTATATATTATTCTTCTATCAGTTTGAGAAAACTTTTTTTCCTTTATAATAAATAGATGGAACACAAATCAGAACTTTTAAAAATCTTGAACTATTCTGTGCAAACCACAAAATTATCAGTTTTAATTAAAGAAATGCCTTAAGCTTATTGATCTTAGAAAGATAAATACATATATGGCCCCGCAATCTTTGCAACTGTACGTGTATTAGAGGATGAGGTAACTAATACATTTCTTCCAAGGAGATATGCAATCCAATATATTATTTGCTACACATTGGTATTATATGCAATACATTAGTGGGGATTATCAAATTAATTTTTCGTAAGTAATTTATAAACCTTTTTCTCTAATAAATGGAGAACATTCAAAATCTTTCAGAAATTAATGAGATAAGCACTTATAGAATACGAGATCTCATAGATTTCGACAATTTTACTAGTAATGGTATCGAAGAAATAGAAGATCTTTTAAATAAATTTTTTAGCTACATAAAAGCGAAAAAAAATGATTTGAAAATGATCATGATTCAGACTAGTGTCATAAAAAATAATTTTAAAACACGTTGACTGCCGCCTGAAACGCGGGCTGCGGCAACCTTGCATTCCTGATGTGCCAATGTACCGCCGGCGCGTCATTGTACATAATCTCATCAAGGTCATAAAATAAACCGGCGCATAGATGCGAGCTCTTTCAATATAAGCACGGCACCTCAGGAAGGGTTGTTTTTCACACTGGTAATGGAGTTTTTGCTTTTTTTTTTTTTTTTTGGGGGGGGGGCGTAGCGTCAAAGATTTACAATTTTTTTTGTTTATGACTAATTAGGATAGTGTAATAGTTTGAATTTTACATAAATACTCTAACAATTTACACACCTTCGTATAAAATGAAAATCTTAGCATCAATAAACCCATATTTCAAAAAAAAAATTTTTTTTTGTTTTTTTTGACGAAGGGAAAATAAAGTATTATATTATATATATATATATATATATATATATATATATATATATATATATATATATATATTACCATATACAAGTCATACCCAATGTGCCACTTGACATCCGGCTGCGGCAGGGTAAATTTGCATACGGTGGTCGAACTCAAAAAAACATCAATATATCTGATAAAAATACATGCTAAGGGCCATTTTTTTCATATTTTCAAATAACGGCAGAATGATAATTAAAAAATTAATACATTATGGCAATCAACGTGTTAATTAATTAATAATTTAAAGAAAAATATTATATGTAAAAAATTATATATTATACTCATATCCTTTTTACTTAATTAATCAAATCCCAATTTTTAATTTTGTAAATTTTCTCCCATACTTCCTAGTAAACATTCAAGATTTTTTCCACATTCTTAAAATTCTTAAAATTCTTAAAATTGAATATATCACAGTTTTCATCTTTCCCATGTGAAAAAAAAATTCTTAAAATTGAATATATCACAGTTTTCATCTGTTAGTTGAAGTAGCTTATAAAGTTT
Source organism: Armadillidium nasatum (assembly GCA_009176605.1). Lineage (NCBI taxonomy): Eukaryota > Metazoa > Arthropoda > Malacostraca > Isopoda > Armadillidiidae > Armadillidium > Armadillidium nasatum. The sequence goes on along the minus strand of SEYY01003009.1, from coordinate 14,103 downwards.
ATAATGAACATTTAAGGATTTTTTTCCTATCTGAGCATTTTACCTGCTGATATGCCTGTTCTAATTGATCATTTAGATTTAACATTTTATCGTTATTGTTCAATACATTTTTATTATTTTTAAGAAATTTTTTAATAATTTTCTCTAAATATATTCTAGATGAATATTCCAATGGTTTATTACCATTATTTTGTGTATATTGTAAATTATAAGCTTTATAATTATAACTATATTTTCTATTTTTAGGATCGAGAATTACAATGCAAACAAAACGAATCTGAATTTTTAAATATGTAAAAACTTTCACTAAAATGGCAAATTTCTCCATATTTCTCATAGATTTTTCCATTATAAATCAATTATTCATTGTTATTATGAATCACCACCAAGTCTCACCAGCAACGCTTTTATACCTAGAAAATTATATATAATTTAGACATTGCTCTCCGCATTACAAAAAATGTTAATTTAAATAATTATAATTAAACCTGGTGAAGCTGCAAAATTTTCTATTTAGTTGTTTTGGAAAAATATTTATGTATATATAAATGCGTGTCTGTGATATATATATATATATATATATATATATATATATATATATATATATATATATATATATATATATATATATATATATATATATATATATATATATATATATATATATATATATATATATATATATATATATATATATATATATATATATATATATATATATATATATATATATATATATATATATATATATATATATATATATATATATATATTATATATTCATGCGATCTTCACTAACATCCTTTTATGTCTGAAATAATCCACCCAATATCTGGCATCCACACACACGCCCACACAAATACACTCACACTTTCACACGCACATCTACTTGCACATACAAAAGACTTCCAAACCCCTTAATAGCAAGCTCTTACCTCACTGAAAAAGAAGCTCTAAATCTAAGCGTGAGTTATAAGAGTAATGTATTCTCAAAGGATGATCAAAGAGTTCAGTAAAACGAAGATCTTCTCAAAGGTAAATTTGAAGACTTTTAAAGTCTTAGTTTTGTAGATACTTAAAAAAGATTTAATCGTATTTGTACTTATTTTAGATGTTTCTTTTCCATTTATTGAGATTTTTATTGACTCACAAAAATGATCGCAAAATAAAAATACGTAACTTAAAAATAGACTTTATTGATTTTTTCCTCATTTTGTAGACAAAATAATAATAGGAAGATTTATTAGATAAAAAAGACAATTCCAAGAAATTTCTTTCACTTTAATATTCATTATTATTCATAATATTAGTTCTATTTTTACTTTATAATAAGTAATATAAAATTTTTACTGCATATACAACAGGTAGTATCTGAAATTAATAATTTATTATCGACTAGCATTGATTTCAGTCAGTAAATTACATAATAAAATTAATTGATAAAAAGAGTGTATTGCTGGAATCATATATTTTCGATGAAACAGGCAAAGAGCCAGAAGATAAAAATTTTATTTAAAATGGAACTTGTATTTTTCATATTCCTACGTTAGCTAATGACAAAGACCAAAATTAAACATGAAGATTTTACACCACTGCCTTATTAAGAAAAAAAAAATTACTTTAATTTAATATTTATATTTTGAAAATAAAATACTGGTTAAAAAGATAATTGCTAGAATTTTTGGGATAATAGGTCTCATTTTATATAACATATATATATATATATATATATATATATATTATATATATATATATATATATATATATATATATATATATATATATATATATATATATATATATATATATATATATATATATATATATATATATATATATATATATATATATATATATATATATATATATATATATATATATATATATATATATATATATATATATATATATATATATATATATATATATATATATATATATATATATATATATATATATATATATATATATATATATATATATATATATATATATATATATATATATATATATATATATATATATATATATATAGAAGGGAGCCCCTGTCAACCCCTTAACTATCAATCTATTTCTTTAACCTCCTTTCTTTCTAAAGTTTTCGAATCTATCATTAACTTAACAGGAAGATTTAGAAACCCCAATTCTTCTAATCTTATCTCAGATTGCCATTATGTCTTTCGTAAAGAATGCTCTATTGGTTTTCTTCTTTCCCTTCCATCTGACTCTTGATCTTCCGCTCTTCGGTTTTTCGGTGAATCTTTCTCTGTGGCGCTAGCATTAAATTCCAAACTTCTCTTTTTCGGAATCTATCCATCTCTCTGCGACTTTCTTTCTAATTTCCTTTCATGTTGTTCTATAGCAGCTGTTGTATGAGGTTACCGATCTTCCTTTAAATCTATAAATAGTGATGTTCCTCAGAGATCTGTTCTATCCCCAACTTTCTTTCTATTTTTTATTAAAAACCTTCTCTTTATTACTTCATCATCTATTCACCCCTATGCTGGTGACTCCACCCTTCGTTACCCCTTTCATTACTCCTCCCAACAGCAGTTAATTGATTCAAAAAAACATTTTCATTTTCAATGTCTTAAAGACTCAATTACTCCGTCATTCTACTCGACGCAACTTTCCACACAACTATGAAATATTCTTCTAAAACACTCGACTCTAACCTTTATCTGTCCTCAATATTTTCGGTGTTTCTTTTCTCGTTATCCTTCTTGGAAGGATCGCATTACTTCTCTTTCTAAATAAGCTTCTAAGAGATTGAGTGTTCTGAGGATAAGGGTGTTGTTCCCCCTTGTATGGAGTAAGTCTCGCACATCTAGGATGGTTCCACACATTAAACTCTTCTCGAAAAGGTGGAGTCTAGGGTTTTCGTCTTATAAACTCTTTTGCTCTTACTCTCTCCATTCTCTTTCTACCCGTCATATTGTTGCTTCACTCTCTCTGTACTATAGCTATTATAACGGACACGCTCTTCTGAACTCTTATGTCGCATACTTCCTCCACTGAGAATGGCTTGTGCGACTCTACTCTCTACACAGTCTCATCCTTTCTCTGTCCAACTTTCCGATCTCAGACCTAACCCCTATGCTCAATCTTACATGTAGTCTACTTGTAAAATATGGAACACAATCCCTTTATCTGTTTTCCAAACTTTCTTTGACTTCCACACTTTTAAAATTTTAAACGTTGTGAATCGGCTTGTCAGCAAAGCCAATGTTGACCAGGTTTCCGACTTCTTCCCCCAACTCTGATGGAAATTGGTAGGCCTCTGGCCTTTGCCCATCAGAGGATACATATATATTTTTTATGTCTCCTCTGGTGGGCAAAGGCCAGAGGCCTACCAAATTCCACCAGAGTTAGGGATTATTCCGGATCTAATCGCTAATGGCCGACGTGACCCGATACATAGCGTTTAAAAGTGTGCAAGTCAAAGGAAGTTGGGGAAACAGATAAAAGGAGTGTGTTACAGACTATACCAGTAGAGTACATGTAAGAGTGAGCATAGCGGTTAAGTCTGGGGTCGGAGAGTTGGACAGAGAAAGGATGAGACTGTGTAGAAAGTCGTGTCTCACGAGTCCTTCTCAGTGGAGGAGGTATGCGATGTGAGGGTTCAGAAGAGCAATGTCCGTTGTAATAGCGATAGTATAAAGAAAGTGATGCAACAATTCGACGGAAAGAAAGAGACCTGAAAGAGTTAGTAAGAGTAGGAGAATTGATGAGACGAAAAGCCCAAGACTCCACCTTTTCAAGAATAGCTGTATGTAGGGGCGAACAACACCCTTATACAGAGCAAGCAACTGGGGTGGATTAAAAAAAACCACGACAGCGCCTCAAAACACCCAACCTCTTAGAAGCTTGTTTAAAAAGAGAAATAGTGTAATCTTTCCAAGAAAGATCTCGAGAAAAAGAAACTCCGAGAATATTGATGACAGATGAAGGTCTGAGTTGAGTGTTCTCGAAGAAGATATCATAGTTGTGTAAAAGATTGTGTTGAGTAGAAAGATGGAGGAATTGAGTTTTTGAGGCATTGAAAACGACCATGATTTCAATGCCCCAATTTAAAATACGAGAAAGATCAGAGGTCAGGTGCTCAAAGGCCATCCTTCTTGAATCTATCAACTGCTGTTGGTAGGGACGTCTTTCAAATTAAAAGGAGTATTGAAGGGTGGAGTCATCGGCATAGGGTTGTATAGGAGACGAAGTAATAGAGAGAAGGTCATTGATGAAAATTAGAAAAAGAGTTGGAGAAAAGACAGATCTTTGAGGAACACCACTTTTTATAGATTTATAGGAAGAACGGGGGCCCTCTAAAACAGCTGCTATAGAACCGGAAAGGAAATTAGAGAAATCAAAGCTTTGTGCCAAACTCTATCGAAAGCTTTCGATATGTCTAGCGCCACAGCAAAAGGTTCACCGAAACCCCGAAGAGCGGAGGACCAAGAGTCAGAAAGTAAGGAAAGAAGATCACCAGTAGAACGTTCTTTACGATAGCCATACTGGCGATCAGATATAAGATTGGAAGAATTGAGATGTTTCCAAATCTTCCTGTTAAGGATAGATTCGAAAACTTTAGAAAGAACTGAGGTTAAAGAAATAGGAAGATAGTTAGAGGGCTGAGAGGGTCCCCCTTCTTCGGCACAGGTTGAATGAGCGCACGTTTCCAGCAAGAAGGGAAGGTAGAAGTAGAAAGACAAAGACGAAATAGTTTACCAAGGCAGGGTGCAAGCTCGGAAGACAAGTTTTGAGAACCGCAGGAGGAATACCATCATTACTATACGTCTTCTTAGTGTTAAGCTCAGAGAGAGCAGGAAAGACATCTTTAGAAGAAATTACCATGTTAGGCATAAATGAATGAGTATTAGGGGGTTGAAAAAGGAGGAATAGCTCCTGAATTGTTTAAGGTAGAATTAGAGGCAAAAGTATGAGCGAGTAGTTCAGCTTTAGTAGAAGATAAAATGGCAGTTGTGCAATCAGAAGAGACTAGAGGAGGGAAAGAGGAAGAAGCAAAATTAGAGTTAATCATTTTTACAAAATGTCAGAAATTTCGAGAAGAAGAAGAGCAAGAAAAATTATTGTATTTGTGGCGGAGAAAAAAGCTTTTGGAATCTCGTAGAATAGATTTTGCATGATTCCGGGATGAAATATAAATTGAGTGAGTTTCAGGAGTTTGAAGACGACGGTAATTTCGGAAGGCAGCATCCCTACGGTGGATAGCGCGAGTACAAGTAGAGTTAAACCAAGGTTTGTTAGGTTTAGTAGAAGGGAAAGAATAGGGACTTACGCCTCCATGACAGAGAGAATCACCTCGGTTATGCAGCACACTCCGAGGGACCCCTCCCACGAAAGCAATAATCATTCCATGGGAAATCAGAGAAGTACAACCGAAAGTCAGACCATTTAGCAGCACCGAAGTGCTACAAACGTCTCCTCCTTCTTGCGGAAAACTTAACGAGATAGAACAAGATACGGAGATAAGAAGGTGATCGGATGAACCCAGAGGAGGAAAGAGTTTAACAGTATAAGGAGAAAGATAAGAAGTAAGGAAAAGATCAAGTACGTTGGGTTCATCACTAAGAAGGTCAGGGATACGGGTAGGGAGTTGAACCAACTTCTCAAGGTTGTTTTGGATAGATCAGTTGTAGGCGAGTACACCGGCTGGATCATGAGAACTAGATGAAAGCCATTGGCTGTGTTGAACATTGAAATCAAATAAAACGATGATTTCGGAGAAAGGAGAAGGAGACAGAATTAAATAGTCGAAGAATTTTTTTATAGTCAGTAGAATTAGGAGTTAAATAAATAGGAAAAATAAATTTGTAGAAGAATTGCAAGAGAGCTTAATCCTTAAAGTAGAGAATTCAGGAGACTTCAAATTAGAGACACGAGAGCGAATATCATCGTGGTGTACATATGCGCAACAATCGCCTTTGGCTGAAATTGAGCATTGAGACAGTAGGAGGTAACAGAATAAGGTTTGCTGTCAGCACACTCAAGCACCTGAGTTTCGGTTAGAAACAAGAGATGAGGTTTAGAAGAAGAGAGATGGTGTTCGACAAAGGGGAAATTAGAAAAAACACTGCGAATGTTACAGAAATTAATGAAAAAAGAAGACCGTGCACCGGGGCAAGCCAAACGCAGGGTCATGGCGGCACCATTCCCATCATTGGAGGCCGCCAACTCCCAAGTGATGATTCTTTGGATGCTGCCCCTCGAAGCATCTCCGAGGCATCTGTGATTTTTCCATTTTTTTTGCTTTGTTTTATAAAGGTAATGAAAGAGTAAGAGCTTGTAAATATGTGGGAACATGTGAAGAAATGTGGTGGAGAGGTAGTAGGATATAGACACTGAAGTATGAGGCGAAGGTACACTGAAAACACTCTGAGAAGGTGAAACGCGAAAAGGAACGAGCCAAAGGCAATGGAGTGAAACGGAATGGTCTAGCCCATCCAATCTCTCCGCGGGTTATGCCCAATGGGGGGTACTTGCATCGCTTGGGACGGCGCTACGTATCTATACATTAGTTCTTTGTAATTCTTGTGTAAATAAATACAAAAATGAAAACAAACAAATTGTTACTTAATGGAGATAAAATCAGTTTTTTTTGAAGTTAGAAACTTTTGAGATACTGTTGTGAATATTTACGCTTGAGAAAACATTTGCATAAGTTTTACTACAAATCCATATACACCGTTATCTGCGCTTTGAGTAACGAACATTCTTCAGACACCAAATGCCGAATACAGAACACCAAAAAAGAAACCAAGAATGGCTCCCCAGAAATTGAAAGAATGGTAAGAAATGAAAAATCATGAAACTTCCATCTCAGACTGTAAGATATTCTGTCGAAGCAACATCAGTCCTTTGCGAGTAGAGGAAGGCAGAGATGAAAAAACTCACGACAATTAATAATTAATAATAATTAATAATTAAAAACTTGAATTAAAATATTTGCCCCACAACATTCATAGAGAACGAAGCCCAGCGAGCATCAAATAACAGATTAACCCTGTTGCAAGTGTCCCCAGGAACCCATCAACGCCTTCGGAAGCATTCACCACCTACACAAAGTCACCATTGCTATAAGAATTGTATAGCAGTATCTTCTTCTAGTGTTTCTTCTCATATCTCTTGTTGGTATCAAGATGCCGAATGATAAAGATCTTGATAACGCTTCATTGGTACAGGCAAGAATTAAAATTCCTGTATTTTTAGAGGTTTCGATTCATTCTTGGTTTACTATTATAGAAGCTCAATTATATATTGCTAAATGCAAGTCTGAATAAACACTTTTTCATAACATTCTTTATAACTTACTTTCTGGGGTTGTTTCACATATTTTACCTGTAGAACCTGATTATAAAAATTACTCTGGCTTAAACTTCAATCATTTCCCTTTAAGAGGGCCGTAAAACAAAAATGTAACACAAGTTGCTTTCCAATCAACCATATATAGGCACACATTCGTCGTACCTTCGTGATATTTTCGATTTAACATCCAAATTAAATGTCGGAGAAGATAATCTTCAATACGCTTTCTAGATGCTCTTCCTTCCTCTTTTAGCCCAATTTTAATTAACTGTACAAACATCACTTTCATTGAAACAAATGGGCACACTTTCTAATACTTTCTACTTTCCTTTACTCCAACACCATTAAGAGAAAGCTCCGTACCAGTAGTAGCTACTCCTTTCAGAAATATACCAATTCGTTTTTTAATATATCTTAACGACATATAAAAAAACGCAATTTCTACACCATTCGAACTTTTTGAGTTTGTTTCTATGCCTTTTACTTTCCATAATACTGGAACTATCTTCCAGCTTTTTATGGATTCATTAGAGATTTTCTTTTTATTTGCATTTATCTTGACGACCTGTTAGTTTTTTCTCACAATTTTTCAAGTATTACATAAAAATCAGTGACGAATGCCTGTTCCCAAATATCAATTTTTTCAGTTATCTTTAGACTTTCTAGCCTATTATATTTCTTCAAATAGTCTCAATACACCCGAGAATAAGATGTCTAAAATTTTCGCATATTTTAAACCAACTGACTATTCTAATCTGGCTGTTTTCTAGCTATAGTTACATACTAACTACGTTTAATTCTTAGTTTTGCTAATCTTGTTTATCCTCTTTTGGGAAGGCTGATTTTTGTCCTTAAAAAATCTAGCTCTCTTTCTTGGTTTTGCGAAGCCTCTAATGCATTTCAGGAAATTAAATCTAAGAATTTCCTATGCATTAGCGCTTCCATTCTCTCATCCTAAAGTAGCTCATGTCGGGTTGGTCACAGATTCGTCTCATGTGTACTTTAGAGCTACACTGCAACAAATAATTGATGGAAAACCAAGCCCTATCGATTTCTTCAGAAAAAAAGTTAACTACAGAACAAAGAATATATTCTAGAAAACTTTTGACTTCCTATTTTGTTGTCCTCTTCAGGTATTTCCTAGATGGAAGAAACGTCATCTTTTCTACTTTTTAAAGTAGAAATCCAGCAGAAAGCAAGATCCCGCTGTAAGCGCTTAGAGCAGGAAGATCTACTGGATCAATGAAACTTGAAGAGATCTTATGAGGTAAAGCGTCTGCTACGACATTATCGTATTCTATGATGACGGAAAGATGTCTTTACAGCGGGATCTTGCTTTCTGCTGGATTTCTACTTTAAAAAGTAGAAAAGATGACGTTTCTTCCATCTAGGAAATACCTGAAGAGGACAACAAAATAGGAAGTCAAAAGTTTTCTAGAATATATTCTTTGTTCTGTAGTTAACTTTTTTTCTGAAGAAATCGATAGGGCTTGGTTTTCCATCAATTATTTGTTGCAGTGTAGCTCTAAAGTACACATGAGACGAATCTGTGACCAACCCGACATGAGCTACTTTAGGATGAGAGAATGGAAGCGCTAATGCATAGGAAATTCTTAGATTTAATTTCCTGAAATGCATTAGAGGCTTCGCAAAACCAAGAAAGAGAGCTAGATTTTTTAAGGACAAAAATCAGCCTTCCCAAAAGAGGATAAACAAGATTAGCAAAACTAAGAATTAAACGTAGTTAGTATATAACTATAGCTAGAAAACAGCCAGATTAGAATAGTCAGTTAGCTTAAAATATGCAAAAATTTTAGACATCTTATTCTCGGGTGTATTGAGACTATTTGAAGAAATATAATAGGCTAGAAAGTCTAAAGATAACTGAAAAAATTGATATTTGGGAACAGGCATTCGTCACTGATTTTTATGTAATACTTGAAAAATTGTGAGAAAAAACTAACAGGTCGTCAAGATAAATGCAAATAAAAAGAAAATCTCTAATGAATCCATAAAATGATGGAAGACAGTTCCAGTATTATGGAAAGTAAAAGGCATAGAAACAAACTCAAAAAGTTCGAATGGTGTAGAAATTGCGTTTTTTTATATGTCGTTAAGATATATTAAAAAACGAATTGGTATATTTCTGAGAGTAGCTACTACTGGTACGGAGCTTTCTCTTAATGGTGTTGGAGTAAAGGAAAGTAGAAAGTATTAGAAAGTGTGCCCATTTGTTTCAATGAAAGTGATGTTTGTACAGTTAAAACTGGGCGAAAAGAGGAAGGAAGAGCATCTAGAAAGCGTATTGAAGATTATCTTCTCCGACATTTAATTTGGATGTTAAATCAAAAATATCACGAAGGTACGACGAATGTGTGCCTATATATGGTTGATTGGAAAACAACTTGTGTTACACTTTTGTTTTACTGCCCTCTTAAAGGGAAATGATTGAAGTTTAAGCCAGAGTAATTTTTATAATCAGGTTCTACAGGTAAAATATGTGAAACAACCCCAGAAAGTAAGTTATAAACAATGTTATGAAAAAGTGTTTATTCAGACTTGTATTTAGCAATATATAATTTAGCTTCTATAATAGTAAACCAAGAATGAATCGAAACCTCTAAAAATACAGGAACTTTAATTCTTGCCTGTACCAATGAAGGGTTATCAAGATCTTTATCATTCGTCATTTTGATACCAATAAGAGATATGAGAAGAAACACTCAAAGAAGATACTGCAATACAATTCTTATAGCAATGGTGACTTTGTGTAGGTGGTGAATGCTTCCGAAGGCGTTGGTGGGTTCCTGGGGACACTTGCAGCAGGGTTAATCTGTTATTTGATGCTCGCTGGGCTTCGTTCTCTATGAATGTTGTGGGGCAAATATTTTAATTCAAGTTTTGAATAAAATAATTCACAATAATAAATTCTCTAGAATTAACTTTCCACCGCTTTACCAATGAAGGTTATTTTCAACTAGCTCTGAGCCCTAACAGCTTTTGTCGTGAGTTTTTTCATCTCTGCCTTCCTCTACTCGCAAAGGACTGATGTTGCTTCGACAGAATATCTTACAGACTGAGATGGAAGTTTCATGATTTTTCATTTCTTACCATTCTTTCAATTTCTGGGGAGCCATTCTTGGTTTCTTTTTTGGTGTTCTGTATTCGGCATTTGGTGTCTGAAGAATGTTCGTTACTCAAAGCGCAGATAACGGTGTATATGGATTTGTAGTAAAACTTATGCAAATGTTTTCTCAAGCGTAAATATTCACAACAGTATCTCAAAAGTTTCTAACTTCAAAAAAAACTGATTTTATCTCCATTAAGTAACAATTTGTTTGTTTTCATTTTTGTATTTATTTACACAAGAATTACAAAGAACTAATGTATAGATACGTAGCGCCGTCCCAAGCGATGCAAGTACCCCCCATTGGGCATAACCCGCGGAGAGATTGGATGGGCTAGACCATTCCGTTTCACTCCATTGCCTTTGGCTCGTTCCTTTTCGCGTTTCACCTTCTCAGAGTGTTTTCAGTGTACCTTCGCCTCATACTTCAGTGTCTATAATCCTACTACCTCTCCACCACATTTCTTCACATGTTCCCACATATTTACAAGCACTTACTCCTTACATTACCTTTAAAATAGAAAAAAAAATGGCGAAGCATAAAAGCTGCCTCGGAGATGCTACGAGGGGCGGCATCCAAAGAATGCCCCTCATCCACCCCCTCATCATCATTTGGGAGTTGGCGGCCTCCGATGATGGGGATGGTGCCGCCATGACCCTGCTTTGGCTTGCCGGTGCACGGTCTTTTTTTTTCATTAATTTCTGCAACATTCGCGTTTTTTCTAATTTCCCCTTTGTCGAACACCACCTCTCTTCTTCTAGACCTCATCTCTTGTTTCTAACCGAAACTCAGGTGCTTGAGTGCTCTGACAGCAAACCTATTCTGTTTCCTCCTACTGTCTCTATCCTCAATTTTCAGCCAAAGGCGGATGTTGCGCATATGTGCGCAACGATGTTTTGTTCTCGTGTCTCTAATTTGGAGTCTTCCTGAATTTCTCTACTTTATGGCTTAAAGCTCTCTTGCAATTCTACGACTAAATTCATTTGTTCTGTTTATTTATCTCCTAATTCTACTGACTATCCTAAATTCTTCGACTATTTAAACTCCAAAATAGAGCACATTCTTCTCTCTTTCTCCGAAATCATCATTTTAGGTGATTTCAATGTTCACCACCGCCAATGGCTTTCATCTAGTTCTCATGATCCAGCTGGTGAACTCGCCTTCCAACTTTTCTATCCAAAACAACCTTGAGCAGTTGGTGCAACTCCCTACCCGTATCCCTGACCGTCTTGGTGATGAACCCAACATTCTTGACCTTTTTCCTAACTTCTAATCCTTCTCCTTATACTGTTAAACTCTTTCCTCCTCTGGGTTCATCCGATCACCTTCTTATCTCCGTATCTTGTTCTATCTCTTCAAGTTTTCCGCAAGAACGGCGAGGAGACGTTTGTGGCACTTCGGTGCTGCTAACTGGTCTGACTTGCGGTTGTACTTCTCTGATTTCCCATGGAATGATTATTGCTTTCGTGGGAGGGGTCCCTCGGAGTGTGCTGCATAACCTGAGGTGATTCTCTCTGGCATGGAGGCGTACATTCCATATTCTTTCCCTTCTACTAAACCTAACAAACCTTGGTTTAACTCTGCTTGTTCTCGTGCTATCCGCCGCAGGGATGCTGCCTTCAGGGATTACCGTCGTCTTCAAACTCCAGAAACTCACGCAACTTATATTTCATCCCGGAATCGTGCAAAATCTATTCTTCGAGATACCTAAAAACTCTTTTCTCCGTCGCAAATGCAATAATCTTTCTGGCTCCTCTTCTTCTCGCCCTTTCTGGCATTTTGCAAAAAATGTCAACTCTAACTTTGCTTCTTCCTCTTTCCCTCCTCTAGTATCTTCTGACGGCACAACTGCCGTTTTACCTTCTACTAAAGCTGAACTCTTTCGCTCAAACTTTTGCCTCTAATTCAACCTTAGACGATTCCGGAGCTATTCCTACTCCTTCAACCCCCTCCAACTCATTTATGCCTAAAATTGTAATTTCTTCTAAAGATGTCATTTCTGCTCTCTCTGAGCTTAACACTAAGAAGGCGTACGGTCCTGATGGTATTCCTCCTGTGGTTCTCAAAACTTGTGCTTCCGAGCTTGCACCCTGCCTTGGTAAACTATTTCGTCTTTGTCTTTCTACTTCAACCTTCCCTTCTTGCTGGAAACGTGCGCTCATTCAACCTGTGCCGAAGAAGGGGGACCCCTCTCAACCCTCTAACTATCGTCCTATTTCTTTAACCTCCGTTCTTTCTAAAGTTTTCGAATCTATCCTTAACAGGAAGATTTGGAAACATCTCAATTCTTCTAATCTTATCTCTGATCGCCAGTATGGCTTTCGTAAGAAACGCTCTACTGGTGATCTTCTTTCCCTTCTCTCTGACTCTTGGTCCTCCGCTCTTCGGCATTTCGGTGAATCTTTTGCTGTGGCGCTAGACATATCGAAAGCTTTCGATAGAGTCTGGCACAAAGCTTTGATTTCAAAACTTCCCTCTTTCGGAATCTATCTCTGTCTTCTCTCTTTCCGGTCGTTCTATAGCAGCTGTTGTAGACGGCCACCGTTCTTCCTATAAATCTATTAATAGTGGTGTTCCTCAAGGATCTGTCCTATCCCAACACTTTTTCTACTTTTCATTAATGACCTTCTCTCTATTACTTCATCTCCTATCCACTCCTATGCTGATGACTCCACCCTTCATTACTCCTTTCAATTTGAAAGACGTCCCTCCCAACAGCAGTTGATAGATTCAAGAAGGATGGCCTTGGAGCAACTGACCTCTGATCTTTCTCGTATTTCAAATTGGGGCAGAGAAAACATGGTCGTTTTCAATGCCTCAAAAACTCAATTCCTCCATCTCTCTACTCGACACAATCTTCCACACAACTATGATATCTTCTTCGAAAACACTCAACTCAAACCTTCATCTGTCCTCAATATTCTCGGTGTTTCTTTTTCTCGTGATCTTTCTTGGAAAGATCACATTACTTCTCTTTCTAAACAAGCTTCTAAGAGGTTGGGTGTTCTGAGGCGCCTTCGTGAATTTTTTTACGCCACCCCAGTTGCTTGCTCTGTATAGGGGTGTTGTTCGCCCCTGTATGGTCACATCTGGGGTGGTTCCACTCATACAGCTCTCCTTGAGAAGGTGGAGTCTAGGGCTTTTCGTCTCATCAATTCTCCTGCTCTTACTAACTCTCTCCAATCTCTTTCTGCCCGTCGAATTGTTGCGTCACTCTCTCTATACTATCGCTATTACAATGGACACTGCTCTTCTGAACTCTCTCGTCGCATACCTCCTCCATTGAGAAGGGCTCGTGCGACACGTCTTTCTACACAGTCTCATCCTTTCTCTGTCCAACTCTCCGACCCCAGACTTAACCGCTATGCTCACTCTTACATGTACTCTACTGGTAAAGTCTGGAACACACTCCCTTTATCTGTTTTCCCAACTTCCTATGACTTGCACACTTTTAAACGCCGTGTATCAGGTCACGTCGGCCTTTAATTGACCATGTTTCCGAATTTCCCAACTCTGGTGGAATTTGTAGGCCTCTGGCCTTTGCCCACCAGAGGAGACATAAAAAATATATATGTATCCTCTGATGGGCAAAGGCCAGAGGCCTACCAATTTCCATCAGAGTTGGGGGAAGAAGTCGGAAACCTGGTCAACATTG
>SEYY01003008.1:47500-57500 GCA_009176605.1 Armadillidium nasatum | reverse complement strand
AATTGCGGATATCCGCAGATGCGGATAGTTTAATTTTTTAAGAGTTTTTGCCATAGATTCCTGGAATTTTAAATAAAATATCCAGAATCTACGTTACCAGGGTGTGGGACGGTGACCCAACTCTTGAACACCCCACCAACCTCTTTCCCCAACCTCCACCTATTTGGAAAAAGGTTATATATTATTATATAATAATTATATATATATATATATATATAATATATATATATATAATATATATATAGTATAGATATATATATATATATATATATATATATATATATATATATATTATATAATATATATATATAATAATTAGTATTAACTTACACTTCACAGTTTCACATGCACATTCCATTTGAAGTTAATAATTGGTAAGTTATTTTTTAGAAATAAAAGCTTTTGGGCTCTTTCAGGTGAAAGTTTGGTTCACTTTTCGTCGTAAATGAGGCCTGCTCCACTGAAAAGACGCTCACTAGCAACACTAGTTGAAGGACATGCTAAATAAGTCCTTACCAGCTCAGCAAGAAAAGGGAAACTTTTGCAATTATCTCTCCACCAAACCAGTTGGTCTTTATCTGCCTCCAAACGTGGGAGTTTCAAATAATTTTCAATAATCGATATTGTATCATTTGACACTTCTGACTGTGATTCTTCATCGCTGCTGGAAGCTAGAAGATCTTTCATTGATTTAGCAATGCTTAAGCTAACAGATTTTGTTTCTTTTGTATCTGAGAGCTTTTGCTTTTTCTTGAAAGGAGTTATTTTAGCTGTTTCTATCATCTCATCGCATAAGCATCCTAATTTGATTTTAACATTCTGAGAAACAAGTGGTTTAAAAAATTTTGTTTTGTACCTAGGATCTAAAAAGGTTGCAATTGTATAAGCATCATCATTTTCCAGGTTTTCAAATCTGTCGTTCATCTCCTTCATTAATGTTTCATTTCAATCCTTGAAACTCCTTACTTATTAACATTTGGTAACTAAAACATTCCAATTTAGATTTATACATTGAATAACAATTACAAAAACTTTCAATGTTGAAACAAGTGGTATCACATCTGACAAACATGATTCAGCTGAACTTGTTAATTCAATGCAAGGACTTAGTTAATTTGTTAATTCTTCAAAAGGCTTAAGGATATTAATACAATTATTTAAAATGTCATTTTCGTCAGCTAGTTAGCAATGGCTTTCATTTTTGCTGCTTGAAGCATGGCAAACTGCCTCATTAATTTCGCTCATCCTCTCAAGCATTTGCAAACTACTTTTCCAGCGTGTTTGAATATTTTGCATGACAGAAAGTGGACGAACATTTAATCTTGTTTGTATTTTCTTCAGCTCATTTTGGGCTACAACGGAGTGATTGAAATGCGTAGCAATTAACCTACATTTGGTTATTAAATCGGACACATATTTTTGACTCATAATTTAGTTTTTAACTACTATCTGAGTTTGGTGTGCAAAGCAATCTACATTTTTCACTCTTGCCAGAGAAAGTGCTTTTTTTTTTATATTTGTGCCCGAATCCCTGACTACGCAGTGCACTTCATTTAATGAAATCTTCCATTTTGTCAGCATCTTTTCAAATACAGTTTCAAGATAGTCGCCTGTATGGCGCTCAGAAAAAGGTTCTGCATTCAATACAAAGTTTTGCCTTTGAAAGTTTTTATCGATTGCATGATACGTAATTTTTTACTATCCGCGGATGCGGATGCGGTTGCGGATATCCAATTGCGGATATCCGCGGATGCGGATATTGGAAAAATGATGCTGATATCCGCAGTTGCGGATGCGGATGCGGATATCCGGTCCACCTCTAATATATATATATATATATATATATATATATATATATATATATATATATATATATATATATATATATATATATATATATATTATATATATATATATATATATATTTATACATATACAATAATAAATTTATATCCAGATTAAATAGTAACAATAAACTGAGTTTCAATTGTTACGAATGTTTATGGCATTTATCTTCTTAAATTTAGTTACGTTTCACTTTTTCTTTTACGAATTCGACGTTAATAGGAAAGAATGAAAAATATTTCTTCTTTTATTTGAAAAATTTACATTCAAAGGAAAAAAACAATTTCGCACCAAAAAATTTATTTAGCATAAAAATTTAATTTAAAATGACAAGTTCATTTACAATTTTCAAAAACTTGGTCTCTCTCTATTATGTATATATATATATATATATATATATATATATATATATATATATATATATATATATATATATATATATATATATATATATATATATATATATATATATATATATATATATATATATATATATATATATATATATATATATATATATATATATATATATATATATATATATATATATATATATATATATATATATATATATATATATATATATATATATATATATATATATATATATATATATATATATATATATATATATATATATATATATATATATATATATATATATATATATATATATATATATATATATATATATATATATATATATATATTATATATATATATATATATATATATATATATATATATATATATATATATATATATATATATATATATATATATATATATATATATATATATATATATATATATATATATATATATATATATATATATATATATATATATATATATATATATATATATATATATATATATATATATATATATATATATATATATATATATATATATATATATATATATATATATATATATATATATATATATATATATATATTATATATATATATATATATATATATATATATATATATATATATATATATATATATATATATATATATATATATATATATATATATATATATATATATATATATATATATATATATATATATATATATATATATATATATATATATATATATATATATATATATATATATATATATATATATATATATATATATATATATATATATATATATATATATATATATATATATATATATATATATATATATATATATATATATATATATATATATATATATATATATATATATATATATATATATATATATATATATATATATATATATATATAATATATATTATATAATATTATATATATATATATATATATATATATATATATATATATATATATATATATATATATATATATATATATATATATATATATATATATATATTAATCCATCTGAGATGATTCACTCATACAGCTCTTCATGAAAAGGTGGAGTCTAGGGCTTTTCTTTTTGTCAACTCTTCTACTGTCACTAATTCTTTCTAGTCTCCTTCTGCCCGTCAGATTCTTGAGTCACTCTTTTTATACTATCGCAATTACAATGGACACTCCTCTTCTGAACTCTCTCGTCGCATACCTCCTTCAATATCAAGGGTTCATGCGACACTTTTCTTCATAGACTCATCCTTTCTATTTCCAAATTTTCCGTTTTCAGCCCAAGAAGGATTTTGAGCGTATGTGCACAAGGGTGTTTTCTGTTCTCGTGTATTTAATTTATAGTCTTCTGTACCCTCCACTTTATAGTTTAAGTTCTCTTTCATTTCTACAACTAAATTCATTTGTTCTGTCTACATATCTCATAATTCTACGGACTACGAAAAAATATGCCTATAGTTGTAATTTCTTCTAAAGACATTATTTCTGCTCTCTCAGAGCAGAAAGCGTATCCATCCTCTGGCTCTAAGAACATGTGCTTCTGAGCTTATACTCTGCCTTAGTAAATTTTTTCGTTTCTTTCTTTTTACTTCAGTCCTCTTCTTGTTAGAAAGGTGCGCTTATTCAGCCTTTGCCGAAGAAGAGAGATCCCTCTCAACCCTTCAACCATCGTTCCATTTCTTTAACCTCCTTTCTTTCTAAAGTTTTCGAATATATCCTCCGATCAACTGCATTTCGGTGAACTTTTGCTGTCGCGCTGGACATATCGAAAGTTTTCGATAGAATCTGGCCTCCTCCACAGCATCCCTCCATTTTTGTCTCGATCTTCCCACTGGTCTCCAATCAAGCAATCCTCTCAGGTATTTCTCTGTGCTCTCAGTTATAGGGAGTATTCTCAACTCTTCTCTTATTATTCCACTCCTGACTCTATCCATCAACGTTACTACTCTTATCAATCTGAATACTCGCATCTCCGAAGCTTCCTTTCAACTCTTCTGTCTTGTATCTAGAACTCAACATTCCGACCCATATTGGCCTTAGAGTGGCTGTATATATTGTTACCTTTACTTCTACCGGTGCTCTTCTCTGTATCATCAGCGGGTACAGCATTCCCACGTTCCTGGAGTGTTTCATTATTCTTTCTCCCAACTCCGCATCCATCCAACCCTTCTCATCAATTATCACCCCGAGATATTTTAAATTACTAATTTTCTTCAACTGAATGTCCTCCATTCCTTTCTCTGTGTTCTCTCCTTTTCTTGATATTACCATTATTTCGTTCTTTTCCCTATTTATCTTCATACCCAACTCTCTGATAAAATCAGTCCAAATATTCATTAAATCTTGTAGTTCGTGTTGTTCCCTTTTCACCACAGCCGAGTCGTCCTCATACACAAAGGTATATTCTGTATCTTTTCTAATGCATATTCTCTTTAAACAGAAAAGAGAAAGAGAACTGCCCTGCTTCTCTCCAGTCCTTGTTTCAAACGATTTTTCTCTTTAATTGCTGTCTTATTCCATTCTTCATTATTTCCCACTATAATATTAAAGAGATCAAGTCAGCACGTTTCTATTTCCTTTAAATCCGAGTTGCCACTCTCTGATCTTCCCCTTTAATTCCCTTCGTAATCTTTTTTCTATTATTCTTTAGTATAATTTATTTGCACTCAATAGCAACAATATTCCTCTGTAATTCTGACATTCTCTTCTATCTCTATTTTCATGTATTGTGCATATCATTTCACCTCTCCATTCTGACGGTATATTCTCCTCACTCCATATACATTGTATAAGTTCTGTCATCCATACTATAATTCCCTCTCCTGTTTTAAATATTTCATTATTCAGTCCATCAACTCCAGAGCTCTTTCCATTCTTTAAGGCTCTTATAGCTTGCCTCACCTCCTCTCCATGTTTCGGTTCCAAGTCTTCTTGTTTCATCAGCTCCCTATGTGGATTCTCTTCTTCCTCCATGTATTCACCATCGTCCTTCACATTCAATAATTCTTCAAAATATTTTCTCCATATCTCCTCAACCTCTTCACCATCCACTATAGGTTCCCTTTCCTTGCTGCATATTACATTTGTATTTGGTTCACATTGTCCACATTTCTTTTTAATACCTCACTTTTCAGCCAAACCCATAAAAAGACATTCAATGGTGTGAAGTCTGGAGACCTTGGCGGCCAACTAATAAGACCACCTTAACCAATCCATCGTTTTGAAAAAGCTTCATTTAAATCTTGTGAACTGACTAACAAAATGGGGAGAGCTCCATCTTGTTGAAAGCACATAGCTTTTCTGAGAAAAAGACTTAAAGTGACACCTTTAGAACGACCTTGGATGTCGAGACATATGAGACCCACAAAAAAAATAAAATAAAAATAAAAATTAAAAAAATAAATAAATTGTTTTTAAAATTTTTTTTGAAGTATATTTATAGTAAATTTTCTCCGGATTCCTAATATGTAATTAGTTTTACAAATTCCAAATGGCTACTGAGACTCAATTTTTGGGAGGAAAATTTTTCCCTCATCTTTTTTTTCCAACAGATTTTTTAGTAAAATCTTTGCTGATTCCAAATCTGCAATTGGTTTTTCATAATTTCAAACAATTCCTGAGAAAAAGACTTAAAGTGAAACCATAAATACGTTCGCATATGAGGTTCACAAAAAAAATT
Source organism: Armadillidium nasatum (assembly GCA_009176605.1). Classification (NCBI taxonomy): domain Eukaryota; kingdom Metazoa; phylum Arthropoda; class Malacostraca; order Isopoda; family Armadillidiidae; genus Armadillidium; species Armadillidium nasatum. Next base: position 51,585 of record SEYY01003008.1, on the reverse strand, counting down.
TTTTTAATTTTTTGTAAAAAAAAAAAAAAAAAAAAAAAAAAAATCAGCAATTTTATTGCAAATTTTTTCCTGATTTCAAGTATGAAATTAGTTTTTCATAATTCGAAATAGTTATTGCGATATGATTGAATATGACGTGCGAAACATCAAAAACAAAGTGCTTCAATAATTTTGTCCTCGACTATATATATATATATATATATATATATATATATATATATATATATATATATATATATATATATATATATATATATATATATATATATATATATATATATATATATATATATATATATATATATATATATATATATATATATATATATATATATATATATATATATATATATATATATATATATATATATATATATATATATATATATATATATATATATATATATATATATATAATATATATATATTGGACTTTGTGTAGGTTAACATATTAGCTTTATTAGGTAAATAATGAGAACAAGTAATCTGGTAATTAATTCTCTGAAGACATTAATGATGTATTTACATTATGGAAACGTCATTCACAGTAACAATATATAGACATTCATTACTGAACAAATATATTCACACCATATATATATATATATATATATATATATATATATATATTATATATATATATATATATATATATATATATATATATATATATATATATATATATATTATATATATATATAGACATATGCCCTGCTTCATCTTACAACTGCTTGGTTATCGTAGTGAGCAGTCTTCATTTTTCGTTAATATCTACATTATTATCCATATTTTATTCTTATCTTCGTTTTGTTGAACTCCGCCTCTCTTCCTCTAGACCTTACTTCGTAACTAATGAAAACTTAGGTCTTTGATCTCTCATACAGCTGATTTTATACTCTTTTTCCCCCTTAATGCCTCTATCTTAAGTTTTTAGTGTTGTGTAAATGTCCAGAAAGATGTTTTTTGCTGATATGTCTCATATTTGGAGTCTCGTAAATTTTCTTCCTTGTGACTTACTTCCTTACTCATATTTACCACTAAATTCATGTTGCTTTTAATCATTTATTATCCCTTATAATTCTCTTACACTGTTTGATTACTAAAACACCTAAAAGAACGCGTATTTTCGCCTTCTCTTTCTCATGCAAAGCTAAAATAATTATTGTTGGTGAATTGAACGTTGAACTCCTCTAGTTCTCAAGATAAAGCTGGTAAACATAACTTCGATTTTATTTATCAAAACTACCCATGAGCGGATCGTTAGTCTAACTGCACTAATCCTTCAATGTTACGGGAATGAACCCAATGAAATAGAACTTTATTCTCACCTTTATTCTTCTTAAATATTTAAATAAATTTTACGTATCTTGGTTCCCCCGATCAATTCCTTAATTTTACATCCTGTTCTGTCTCTTCCGCTAGGATACCTCGCTTTACCAGAAGAAACGTTTATGACTTGCGTTCAATTTTTCTTTGCGTAACTAAAGTTCATAAACTTTGATTTAATTAGGTCTGTTCTTGTTCTATTCACACAGAGCCACTGCCTTCTGTAACTACAGTCCTCTTTAAGCTAAAGTATGTCTTAACACTTATTCATCATCCATGATTCAAGCATAATATATATATATGTCCTTCACACTAAAATTACATATCTTTGTAAATAGTTTAATAGCCTTTCTGGATATTTCTCTTCTATATCTTTCTCTTATTCTATATATATATATATATATATATATTATATATATATATATATATATATATATATATATATATATATATATATATATATATATATATATATATATATATATATATATATATATATATATTATATATTATATATATATATATATATATATATATATATATATATATTATATATAATATATATATATATATATATATATATATAATATATATATATATATATATATATATATATATATAATATATATATATATATATATAAAGTGAAATCTAACATTTCTTCCTTTTCTCTTTTCTTCTAGTTTTTTTGTATTCTGCTCAGACTTTTGATTCTGATTCCCTTTCAGAATTTTTAAGTTGTTTTTCATATTCTACTATCCCTTTTTATTCCTTTATTTCCTTCATTATATTTTCCTCTAATATATTATTTCTAAACTCTTTCTCTTTGTATAATATATCTACCTTTTCTCTCTCCTTTTCTTATATATTAATGCTAAGGAGCATGATTTTAATAGTATCCCTCCTGAGAATATCAAAATTTGTGATTCCAAACTTTCATCATGCCTTTTAAATTTTTTTGTATTTACAAATCAACCTTGACTTTTCTTTTCTGAAGAAAGCAATGCTTTCATTCAAACAGTGTAGAAAAAAGGAAAATCATCTCAATTTTCTAACTATTTTACTTTTGATTTTACCTCTTTTTCTAATGTTTTCAGGTCAGTCATTTTCAGTTTTATCTCTATCAGCCATTTTACTTTCCATAATAAAAATTCAACTGATGACTCTAAGCTGCCTTTTTTTCTGGCATTTCTGTGAATTTTTAACAGAGGCTCATTGATTTCGAAAACATTCTATAAAATCTGACAAAAAGTTTTGATTTCTAACGTCCCTCTTTTGGTACCTACAATACTCGATGTATCTTACTTCCGGATTCCTTTTACGGTCACATTATTAAGAGTAGCTGTAGACAACCATCTTTTATTCTTCAGATAAATCAAAAGCCGTATTCCTCAAGATTCACTCCTATTTCCAACTCAAATCCTACAAACACTTACCCGCATTCTTCTACCCTTTATTGCTCTTTTCAGTTTAAAAGAGCCTCTCACTCGACAACAAATAACCATTGCTAGGAGATACAATATTGGAATAACTGATTTCTAATCTTTTTTGTCTCTTTCATTTGGCCAGAGAAAACATAGTAGTTTATCATGCCTCAAAAACTTAGTCCCTTCATTTATGTACCTTACATAATCTTCCACACGACTATAACATCTACGAAAACAATGCTCAAACCTCAAATATTTTTCTCTGCTCAGTTATTCTAACTATGCAAGGGTTTGATCCACCCTTGAGTACTGAATTTATAGAAAGGGTTTAAGGAAAGAGTTTAAGGCCAATAGGCTAATAACTCTTCAGCAATTTTTCGTTACTTGACCATTTAATACTATGAAGCATTGTTGTTGCTCGGTCTGTTTATTTCTGTGGAACGTTTTTCCATCTTGTGTGCTTCCTCCTGAATATAAACTCCATCACTTTAAAGCTTGAGTCTATGCATGTCTGAAAATAGTGAGTTAGGTGAGAATAATGTAGCATTGTATTACTAACACTTTTCTGTTTTTCACTCCCTCCTTATATAAGGGTCTTGGTGTTGACAACTGAAATAAATAAAAGGGTCCTCTGAAATGTTATCCAAATTTTTTCACACTCTCCGGTTTCTACTTTAAATACGTATTAATTGTCCTTGTATGAAGAAGAAACTACACATCTCGAGGTGATTATTGTCCACATTTCCAATCTATAAAGGATTTGTGAATGTTATCTATATCTCTCTTTTCTTCTCTCTAATATTTTTGCAATACAATTGAACCGCTATTTCAAACGTTCACAATGACAATAGACATCTTCAAATTCTCTATAATTACAAGCTTCGTCCTCTACATAAACAAATCTGAATATCTTTTCGTACAACTACAAAGACATAGTCCTGAAGATATTGTACTTTTTATCCATTCCAGTGGTAATGTCTGGAACACACTACCTTCTTCCATATTCAGTGTGTGGTCGACTGAAGTAAATATCTTCAAACACCGGGTACAAGCATGCTCTAAATTTGATAATGAAACAAATTTTATTCAAAATACTTTGATAATTATAAGAGACTCTCATAAGAAATGACAAGTATATATATATATATATATATATATATATATATATATATATATATATATATATATATATATATATATATATATATATATATATATATATATATATATATTTATATATATATATAAAAAGAAAAAAAAATAAAAAAAAAAAAAGTTAATAAATAAATAAATAGACAAATAAATAAATAAATAGACAAATAGACAAATAGA
>SEYY01003008.1:40000-45000 GCA_009176605.1 Armadillidium nasatum | reverse complement strand
TATATATATATATATATATATATATATATATATATATATATATATATATATATATTATATATATATATATATATATATATATATATATATATATATATATATATATATATATATATATATATATATATATATATATATATATATATATATATATATATATATATATATATATATATATATATATATATATATATATATATATATATATATATATATATATATATTTATTTATATATTTTATTATATTATATATATATATTATATATATATATTATATATATATATATATATATATATATATATATATTATATCATCATCATTCATCATCATCATCATCATCATCATCATTCATCATGCCGTCCAAACCGGTAGGCTGGCGCCTGTCGGGTGCTACTCCTCCAAAATTTTCTCCACGCATTTCTGTCCTCAACATTCGGTTGTCTTCCACCTTTTCCAGTGTCTTTTCCTTCGTTGTATGGCTTCTTCTACCGCCTCCATCCATCTCTTCCTTGGTCTTCCCCGTCTCCTTCCTTCTGGTCTCCATTCCAGCATCTCTCTCAGTCTCTCTCCCTCCCCATTCTCTTCACGTGACCAAACCATCTCAGTTGGTTTCTTTCTATGCATTCAAAAATTGATTCCACCCAAGTTTCTCTCTCACCAGTTCACTCCTCATTCTATCTCTCAGTGATATATATATATATATATATATATATATATATTATATATATATATATATATATATATATATATATATATATATATATATATATATATATATATATATATATATATAGAATAAGAGATGCTTAAAGTTTGTTCTAAATTATAAAAATAGCTCACCTTAAATGGGTCCATTTCAGATTCATTCCCATCACCTTCAGTGCCTTGATGTGGAGGAGTAAAATTCGATGCAATATTACACTTTATTTCCTCCAATATCCTCGTCTTGACAGCTGGATACTTCCCTCATTTAACCTATGTACCACTCCGAGTTTGAAGTGAGGGTGCAGAGCTGTTGCCATAAGCAAATCACAATCATCAAAAATCCTGCTGAACCTCGGTTCAAATCCCTTTTCTTTCCCTTTATTTGGCTTTGGCTGCTTTAGTAAGTAGTTGACTAAGCTTTTGGCATAGTTAAGTTTTTTCACCTCTCGTTGCAATTCCACGAGATTGTCCTTGAGGAGGAAGAGGTTAGGCAATAGAACCCCCGCGTACGCATTCTTCTCATCCTGCAACATATCCAGCCTAACAGCAATAGGCGTCATTATTTCGATGTACTCGGAAATTACCTCCTTGTCAGTTTTATTAAATATTGGAAGACAAGGCTTTTGTTCCATACAAATAAACCAATAAAAAAATATTCAATAAACAATATATACATATATATATATATATATATATATATATATATATATATATATATATATATATATATATATATATATATATATATATATATATATATATATATATATATATATACATAAACAATATCTTTTATTATCGAGGACAATTTGATATTTTTAAATATCGATATTTTTTTTATATATCGGCATTCCTAGTTTAAGTATTAACTTTTAATTAGCAGAAAGAGTAATAAAATTTGGCTGATTAAATAAGAAACTGAAATATAAGCCCAAAATTGTTTTTTATTAAGAAAAAGGATGAAGCGCAAATTGGTAAGCGCTAATTTCAAAAAACTTCCGCAAAAGCGCAAAATATTTTTTAAAGCGCAAATTTGCGTTTTTGCGCTCTTAAAAAAGTTGTTAAGCGCAAAATGCAAAAGCGCACATTTTCGAAATTTAGCGCAAAACGCAAAAGCGCAAAAAAAAATTTTTAAAGCGCAAATTGCGCTTTTGCGCTTTTGCGCTTCATTTTGCGCTTATGCCCACCTCTGATATATATATATATATATATATATATATATATATATATATATATATATATATATATATATATATATATATATATATATATATATATATACATAGTGACCTAACTATCTCTGTGGTGACCAATGTATGGTCCAGGAGGTCACTACACTTTGTTGTAGCGAAGGGGGATAGATCAGGAGGCTGGGTGTTTCCTAAGTCCCCTTGTGGAATGCCGACTGGTAGGCGTGTGGTAGACACCACTTCTCTTCAGGCCCGTGGAACGTCTGTAGCCTCAGGTGGAAGGCTACTTCAAAGGGATTACCACAGTCGAGGGCAAAGGAGCTGCCAAACTGGGTTTCCTTTTTGGTAGCAGAGGCGTTGGAACTTCTTCTTCTAACGGCAGCTTCTTTTGGGCTTCTGCTTGGGACGTCTTCTTCTTGGGCAGCTTGGCTATAGAGGCGGAATCTTCTTCGGCTCCTCGGAATAAAGTGAAAGGTTACTACTAATTCTATACCTTCTGAAATTATCTCAGTATTTGGGAAGGTGTAAGAAAAGTAGAGAGTTTTCCACTTTATTTATTATTCCCTAATTTTAACAAAAATGGTGTACCAAGTTACTATTAATAAAGTTTTATAAATTTACATTGAGATATTATACAAAATATTATATATTTAATTTAGAAAATATTATTTTATAATAAATTTACATTTTATATATAAAAATACATTATAATTTATATTTTTAACATAAACATTTTTATTTGTAAATATAACAGAAAATAAGTACATTTTATAATAGTTTCTCATAAGGGAAGGATCCATTGTTGAAATAATTTTTATTTTCATCCGATTCTCCTGAAAATTTCAGTATAGATAGCTTTTTTCCCGACGAAAAAACTCCATTCCTAACGTTTTTACGAGAGATTTAAAGTTTAGGGGTAATTTTTGAAATTTAAGGTATGTTTAAATCTACGGTGAAGCCCCATAAAAAATTTTTTTGATCTCAAACTTGGTGTGTATATTCCAAAATCTATTGGCTACAAAAACTTGTTACTGAGTTTTGATGTGTGCATAACAGAAAACAGGTTATATGCCCTTACTTGACCAGGTGTCGAAATTTTTTTTTTCCAATTTTGAAAAATTCACACATTCGGACAAAAAAATTAAAAAAAAAAAAAATATGGATTGGACGTCTTTGAAAATTGGATATTGTTTAAAGGAGGGATAGATCTAAAACTTTTATTTAAAACACTTTTAAAATCTATTTGTCTGATTCGAGATACAGCTTATCGAAAATGGCCGAATTTTCGACGAAATTTCAAATTTTCCGAATTTTGAGAGGCTGTATTTCGAATCAAACAATTAGTTTTTAAAAGTGTCCTAAATAAAAGTTTTAGATCCATCCCTCCTCTAAACAATTTCGAATTTTAAAAAAAATTAGAAACATCAATTTTTTTTAATAAATTTTTTTCTCCGGAAGGGTATGTTTTTTTCAATTTTTTTTTCAAAAAAAAAATTTGAAGTTCTATAATCAATAACTATCAGTACTTTTCCCAAATGTTTTGTTTCTAATTTGTAGAAATTGGGGCTAAGAATGTACAGGGGAGTTTTTGGATCATTCTGACCACTATTTTACCACTTCTATTTAATCTCTTTTTGAATTTTGACCCCCTATAACTGCTAAACCGTTAGAAACTCAGAAAAACGTCAGAAATCGACTGTTTTCAGCGGGGAAAAATGCATATACATTGTAAATTTCAGCTCAATAGCTCAAATAATAAAAAAAAAGTCTAAACATTGGATCTTTCCCATAAGTTTGACCTTAATTCAAATTTTGCGGTAAAATAGTTTTGGCGGGAGAATTAGGTCTAAAAGAGTGCTAGAGTCAATTAATATTTTATGTTAATATTTTACAATTTACACTATATTTTATATGTTTTATTTTTTTAATTAATAGTTTATATTTTTATATATTTATTATAATTATTTTTATTACAAAAAGAAACTTTATTTTTAATTATCACAAGGGTTTGACTGTTGGTTTCTTATTTTAAAACAAAATGAACACAATTCACAAGTTAACGCTTTAAAATATTTTTGATTAAAGAAAACGTTATTTTATATTTTGGGTAACTACACTATATATATATATATATATATATATATATATATATATATATATATATATATATATATTAAGGATGCTAAAATTTAGATTATCAGAATTATCTTGTTTGGAATTCCCTCTTGAAAAATCTCAAAATAATAAGCTTCCTAAATATTGAATCGAAAACTTAATAATGAGAATAACCAAACTGTTATCAATGGGTTTAAAGTGCTACACACTTTAAACCCATTTATGACAGTGCATATTATTTTAATAAATCTTTTTTCCGATGATATTTACTAATTGACAGTTGTCAATTCTCATACATTTAGCTTATAATCCTCCTTTCTAAGTATTTATCCATTGATGAAGTTAGAAGGATCAGATGCATAACAATATCAAAGATTAGCATGTTTAATAATAATAGCATTTTCTTAAAAACTTATCATTAACAGCTGTGTATAGGTAGAATATAAGCAATGTTATAAGAAATCATATCAAACCTACATCCAATCGGAAAATAACAATCAGGTTATTCTAAATTAAAAAAAAAAAAAACTCTAATCCTGCTTTTGAACAATAGATACTCTGTCTGATAACATTCGTGTATTAATGCAATTCCCAGAATTCATTTGAATACAAATCCCCAAAGACTAAAACAGATCAAAATGTATAAAAACTATACAGAACACAACTAAACAACTCTTCAAAATATGACTACTAATTTCAAAATATTAGATTATCAGAATCATTCATGAAAAAACTAAGGGTATTTTCAACCCTTAAAACAATTAACAAGATATTAAAGAAAAATTATACTTAATATTACACATAATTAAAATTACAACATTCAGTATATTATCAATTCATATTCTACTATGATTTCAAAACTATGAAGACCTTCCGAATATGTAAACAAAACGAGTTAAAAAGGAAATATAAATTGTCCGTCTCTATTTTCTTTGAAAATCTTTTTCAAGGACTGTTCGTGCTTAAGAAAATAAACACCAGAGTTATTT
>SEYY01003008.1:30000-35000 GCA_009176605.1 Armadillidium nasatum | reverse complement strand
TTTGTTTTCGGAATTTTGATGCATAAACTAGTTCTTTTTGATTTCATTAGGTATATCGAGATATGGAAACTTTCTATTTATATATTCTTCTTTTGAAAGCCTGATTGTTATTGTTTAATTAAGTGTTCCATATTACTTTTCATTCTCCAGTTCTTCAAACAAAAGGTACAATTAGGATCCTCCTTCGTTAATGACTTTTTATCATATTATGAAGTGGCATGGTTGGAAAACTTTCCCCTTCACTTTAAACTTCTCTTCTATATATGATTATTCAACTTTGTTTAATTAAAAGGGAGGATCCAATTTGAAAAAAAAACATTTTCAACCAATTACCTTGAACATTTCAGTATGTACAGCTTTTTTCCCGCTGAAAAAAAACGATTCCTAACTTTTTTACGTACCTAAAACGGTTTAAAAGTTATTTGGAAAATTTTCCCCTTTTTTGAGTGGATGGTGGGGCCAAATTGCTAGTCAGAATGATCTGAAATTTGAAGTACATATTTAAAAATCTATTGGCTACAAAAACATTTAATAGAGTTTTGTCTTCTTCTTTATAGGAAAAAAGTTATATGCCCTTATCTGACCAACCGTCAAAAAAAAGTTATCAATTTTTGGAAAATTTATACTTTCAGACAAAAAAAAAAAAATTCTTTTTTTAAAAACTACACCGAAAGGATTCCTCAGTTTTTGTGGATGTATATAGAAGAAGGATAAGGCTACAATTTTCTCACAATTATTTGTTATTTTCAAGATTATAGCCTTCTCAAAAAATGGCCAATTTTTGAAAAAAATTCAAAGATTTCAAACTTTGAGAGAAGAACAAATGCCATTTAGTAATGTATTAAGAGAAAGTTTTAGCCCTATTCCTGCTCTATGCACCTTCCAAAATTCAAAGAATCCTTGTGAGTAGTTTTTTTTAAATAATATTTTTTCCAGAAGGGTATATTTTTCCCAACTTTTTCCAAAAAAAAATTCAAAGTGCTATAACTTTTTTCCTAAAGAACATACCAAAAATTTATTGCTCGTTTCTTGCAATTGGGGCTAAGAATATTCAATTAAATTTTCAAGGTCATTTCGACAACTGATTTGGCTATGCTATTCATTTTATTTTGGGGGGGGGGAGGAAAGCTCCAAATAACTTTTAAACCGTTAGAGTCACAGAAAAACGTCAGAAATCGACTGTTTCCAGAGGGAAAAAAAAGTCATATACACTGAAAATTTCAGGGTAAACGTTCAAATACTGTAATATTTTTTTTACAAAAAAATTGGATCCTCCCATGATGAACGTAAGTATAAAGGTCGATTACTGAAACACTTAAGCAAAAAACAACTAAGCATCACTTGATGATCACTCTGATGTCTCTAAGCGCCTTCTGTAAAAGCATCGCATTAGACATTATCTGTATGAAAAATTCTAAATCCCTTTTGTAATGGTAACGTTCTTGGTGCTCTCTGTGATTATATACTTCTAAACTCCTCTCAGGTGAACCGCTGTGTGCTTCCACTCTGTTGGTACCATCAAAATGGTAGCAAAACAAAATATAAAAAAATACTGATAGTCCTATATATATATATATATATATATATATATATATATATATATATATATATATATATATATATATATATATATATATATATATATATATATATATATATATATATATATATATATATATATATATATATATATATATATATATGTGTATGTGTGTGAATAACAAAAAACCAGAAAATAAAAAATAAAAATTAAAACAAGATGAAAGGCTTTCAAAAGATCAATCGCTTTTCCTCATTCAGGTTCACGTTCTCTATTAAAAATAAAAATTTAATCAATAATATAAATAAAAAATGTAAAAACAGTACACGTGCATTGTTTCTTCAACTATATATATATATATATATATATATATATATATATATATATATATATATATATATATATATATATATATATATATATATATATATATATATATATATATATATATATATATATATATATATATATATTACTTTAAAAGCAAAAGTTCTCATAAAACAAAAGAAAAGCGACAATCCTATTCAGTATATAATATATATGAATTTTACTTATATCTTTAAAACAAGGATGGCTTTACAGTATAGAATTTGTTTTTATTTAAGAATATAGATTTTATTCTTTCCTTAATTTATTTTTATAATATAATCAAATTATTTTATTTGGCCATTGTTTAGGTTTAATGAGAATAATGTTTACTTCATAAGTTTAAAATGTTAGCTTTAAAAATAATAAAAACAAGATTCCTAGAATTCAGTATATATTCAACTTGGCAAAGATACTATATATATATATATATATATATATATATATATATATATATATATATATATATATATATATATATATATATATATATATATATATATATATATATATATATATATATATATATGGGGGAGGGAATGATGATGAGGTTACCTCCCATTGGGTATATGGGGTATTAAGTGTACTTCTCATCTCACTCCAAGGCCAGATGATATGCACCCTCTCGCTTTCGTCTCCACATTCTTCTACAAGGAGTAGGCTCAACTTTCTCACACACACACACACACACACACACACAAAGCAGAAAAACACTATTATAAACGCACATTCCTTTTTTTTAAATAATAATAATCATGGAGTTCACAGCAGTAGCCTCGGAGAAAGCCCCAAGGGGCGGATGCCAATCACAACTTGGGAGTTGGTAGTCTCTGGTGATGGATTGGTGCAGTCAGGACTTTTCAGCCGACTTGATCAGAAGCACGGTCTTTATTTGTTTTTTAAATTTCTGAAGCAAATTTCCGTTCTTCAATTTAATTTCCATTTTGTTGAACTTCACTTCTCTTATTCTAAACCTCATCTCTTGTTCTTGACCAAAACTCAGGTGCTTGAGCGTTCTGACTGTAAACCCTACTCTGTTTCCTTATATTGCCTATATCTTTAATTTCAGTCAAAGGCGGTTGTTGAAACATACGTGCGGAACAATTTTGTTTGCCTCGTGTCTCTAATTTTGGAGTCCTCGTAATTTTCAACCATGTAACTTAAGCTCTCTTGCCATTCTACGACTAAATTTATTTTTTTTGTTTATTTATCTCCTAATTCTACTGACTATCCTAAATTCTATGACTATCTAAACTCTAAATAGTGCACATTCACGTCTGAAAATTTACCCTCCTCAACACCAAAAAACTCTTTTCTAGGGTTAATCTTTTCAATTTTCGTTCGTTAACTTAACTTTGTCTAGCCTGTGACGATGAAGATGGTCCCCTCTCAATCCTACGTCTCCCATTATAACTTTATTCGTTCTATACTTGAAGATTTGGAAATATCTCAATTCTTTAAATCTTATCTCTGATCTCCATTATGTCTTTCGTAAAAAACTCTACTAATGATCTTCTTTTCCTTCTCTCTACCTTTTGATCATCCACTCGGAGAACCTTTTGCTCTCGCGATGGACATATCGAAAGCCTTCGATAGTGTCTGCTTTGATTCAGACGATTCCGTAACTATATGTCCTCTTTCAACCCCCTCCAACTCATTTATTCCTAAAGTTGTAATTTCTTCTAAAAATGTAATTTTTGCTATCTCTGAGCTTAACACTAAGAAGGCGTACTGTCCTGATGAAATCTCCCGTTCTTCTAAAAATATAATTTTTGCTATCTTTGAGCTTAACACTAAAAGGGCGTACTGTCCGGATGGAATCTCCCGTTGTAGTCTTATCTCTGATTTTCTTTCCTGTCATTCTATAGATGATGTTCTATAGATTCTCCTAGCACCTATAAATTGACGAAAGAAGGGTAGCCTTGAAGCAACTAACCTTGTATTTCAAATTTGATGCAGAGAGTTGTTTCCAATGCCTCAAAAACTCAGTTCCTCTATTTAAAAAATTTTGATATCTTCTTCGAAGACACTCAACTTAAACCTTCATCTGCCCTTAATACTCGGTGTTTCTCTTTCTCGTGATTTTTCTTGGAAGCATGACAACTTTTCTTTTTTTTCTAAGGTGTGAATTTCCTTTTTCTTATGTTTTCAATAGTTTGCTCTTTACTCATTTATTTTCTCCATCCGAATTGCGTTACTCTCATATCGCTTTACAATGAACACTGCTGTCGCATATCCTACATTAACTACGTTTCAATCTATAGTTCTCTGTACAACTCTTAAACTATGCTCAATCTTACATGTACTCTAATGGTAAAGTAGAGTAAGTAAGCAAAGATTAATAAATAAGTAAAGATTAATAAATAAAAGACAGGGAGGAGCACTCATATAATAATCAGCTTATGTCCGTGAATCTTTCATTTGTATGGGAGAGCTCTTTATCTGACACTTCCTTTCTATTATTTGAAACAATTTAAGATACTTTCAGTATTTGCTTGTCCTTTATGCACTTTACAACAATATACAAACTATTGTTCTGAATAACGACATATCTTCTACAAAATAGTTTATCAATTAATTAAATAGTATGAAATCCTTATTTTGTGCACTTAATCTTGTATTATTTGGGCCACCAACAAAATCTTTAAAGGTTCACCTCTGGTAACTGTAATAATTTAAAGTTTCTTGAATTTTAGTTTTCCTTATTGTCTCCACACGAGTTTACACTAAGGAACACCATTAAAATTTTTAACGTAGTATTTCTTTTCCGCTTTCTGTAGGATAATTTTTAATTCTTTATCAAAGTTATTTATATATATATATATATATATATATATATATATAATATATATATATATATATATATATATATATATATATATATATATAATCCGTTTAACGAATTCCCTTTTATCTTAAGAGTGACGATACAAAGAAAACCAATCTTTGGAAAGTTTTTTAGGGAGAGAGCTTCTTTTGAGATCTTTTCACTAATAAAAATGTTTTCTCTACTCGTTCTGAAGAAGGTATTATAAGGTAAAAAGCCGCCTTATGGAAGAGTTTTTTTCCTAACTGTCTATGGTCAAATCGGAGT
>SEYY01003008.1:15000-25000 GCA_009176605.1 Armadillidium nasatum | reverse complement strand
GTTTAATCTATCGAAAGACTATCGCAGTCATTCGGCTCGACCTATTACAAGGCAGAGGGGAACTAGCTTATTCCAAAGCAAGTTTTTAGTACAATTTCCTATTACAGCAACTGTTCTTCCACCACGTCTGAATTCAAGGTGGGATATACATCACTCGTCTTCTGTTGTTTAACCTTCATCTCAGAAGACGCGAAAACATACTTCTTCTTCACAGACTTCTCAAATAAAATAATATACAGAGTAAACTTATTAGATTAAATACAATTCTTTATAATAGGGCTAACTAATTTATTTCTCAGCAATTTACGTTAACAAATAATGTATTCTAAATGAAATATTAAAAAGAATAGGCTTAAGAATGACTTTTACTGTATTTTAATAAATTCTTTATATAAAAACACAACTTCTTAAGAGTTTTGCAATAAAAGAAAATGATATGATGAATATAATTAAAGATAACAAATTAACATTCAAAGACAAAAATCTCGTTTTAGAAGTTTTACAATTTTAATATGTTGACAGAACTGAAACGGCTTAAAGCGGTTTTCATTAATTTATTACAAAGCAATGTGATTAATTATAATAAGATGTTATATATAAATAGAAACCTTTTATAACCTAATTTATAATAAAAAAAAACAAATATTAATTAAATAAATAATATATATAAATAAATATACTAAACACGCAATGAAGCCTTATTGAACAATTTGCGGCAAAAACTCTTCTTTACAAATTTTTAAGACACCCTCTTCGAAAATGTGCTAAATAACCGTATTACAATTAATAATGAATTACATTTACTTTACTTGATTCTTTTAAAGTTATAAAATATTCCATAGCTTTTTTAGTTAATTTACAATTATTTCTTTTAAATTATGGGGAACTAAACTAAACATGAATTTAAAGTTTTCTAAATGGTCGATAAGATACTAACGTCCTTCCTAAAATAATTAAACATTATATTATACTTTTTATACACTTAAATGATGCATTATATATATATACTTATATACATCAGTATATATTATAAAGAAAATATATTTAACTAATAAAAATTAATATACAAAGATTGTCCGAAATTGAACCATTTCTGAGAATAAAACTCTTACGAATAGCGAGAATGGCGTCTTGTTTAAAATGTCGTTTCAAACGTTTTTTTACAGATAATATATAATTATTTAACCTTTTACACACTCCCAACGCCAGATTTTATATTCTCAAAAAAAAATGTTTCCATTTTAATAAAAATTTAAGAAATGAAAAAAAAACTCTCATAATTCGAAATATTTAATGTCAACGACAATACTTCTCTCTCTCTTCTCTCTCTCTCTCTCTCTCTCTCTCTCTTCTCTCTCTCTCTCTCTGAGAGATCGTCAATGAACTTAATAATTCCTCTTACATTAATTTTCACCAATCATCAACTGGTTAATCAACGTATACGAGATATTAAAATGTTAATTAGTAACTCATAAAGAATTCATTCGGTCAAGAATTTCGTCAAAAAAAAATTATAACTACTCTAATTCATCGTCACTTAAATATAAATCTTCCAATAACACTTGGGTAGTAGTCATTAGAGGAGCAACTTCTTCAGACCCATCCTTATAAGGTGAGATAGTCATTAACTCAGAAGATAAAGAAGCAAGGAGGATAAAGAAGAAGGGAGAAGGGATGTAGAAGTAACAGAGGAAGAAATTCTATGGGAAGTAGCTAACTCTGAGATCTTCCGGTTTGACTTCTTTCTATCAGATATCTTCTTTGTTCCTTTGTTAACTAAGTTTTTCAACCACGGTTTCTTATTGGTGACTCTCTTGATTTCTTTCGCTCTACAATTGTAAACCTTCTCTTGCAGTTTATACAAAAATTTGTTTTTATAGCCCTGATTGGAGAATACTATCCTCCACCATGCCTGACTTCTAACACTCAATTCTAACTGTCTTGTGTCCATATCTTAATCATTTTCAGAATCTGTGGTCACTGTTCGATAAGCATGTTAAACGTGAACGATATCTTAAGATCTTGTGGAGCCGAAAAAGCAATTCTTCCATTTGAACGCTCGCAACATTCTCCTTATATAAATTAATAACTGATAGATGCTTCTTTACCTGAAGTAGAAGTTGATAATATTATACTATGGTATACCTTATTCTCAATTAACATTTCCAAATTTACGGGCCAACTGACTCCGGTTCTTAAAGTCTGCAACATTTTCCTAAAAAAGACATCTGGAAATATGACCTTTTCTTCATTGTTTACTTCTTTGGAGTGCAAAAAATTTCCCAATCTTTTTTATTTTATTTATTTAATTTTATTTAATTATTAGAGGAAATAGAGTTAATACACTATAAAAATAATAAAGATGACAATTAATGAAAATATAACATAACCTATCCTACCACCAAGAGCGTTATTCATATCTCTGGCTGGTCTCAACGTAAGATTCTCAAAACAACATAATATAACTATGACCCCTGAGTTGAATTCTGTATTGCAATACAGAACCAAGTCATAAAACGGCTTCACAATACTGTACCTGGGTAAATGTATCTAGAATTAATCAAGTGAAGAATAGCGAGTATCGGGAACCAATAACTCTCCGTAAGGTCCATCCAAAAGGCGACTCAACAAGGTCCCTATAATAAAATCATCATAAATTCATAAATTCCCACGTTGCAACGATTTCAGAAAAACCACATATAACAATAACAACCAATATGTATGAAAAATATATTATAAAATAACCTTCAAAATAAAATATATAATGAACTAATAACCTCCTTTTTTTTTCCCCTCAATCTAACGATATAAACTTGTTTCCGGAAAACAATTTATATCTAATTAAGCACTACCTTATCAGAAATTTCCACATTACATAAACAGTCTATCTTTGACTCTACAATCATTATCATTTACCCCTGATTACTCTAATATCAGTCTCTCATTTAGTGCTTAATTATTAAGAAAACCAGATTTCATTTTCATTTTAACATCTCTTTAATTTTCTCTTTCTCTTTTTTTTTCAATTCTGAATAGTTACCCTTCTTTTCACTCTCGTTCTCTAATATCTTTTCTTTAGAAAGAAATCACTCTAAGCACACATATATACAAATATAAGCCTTAACTTAAATAGCAATCTAATAAAAGACATTGTCAAAAAAAAATCTTCTTTACATTTCTTTGTTTACTTCACAAAAATATTTTTTTGACATCACCTTTATTTCTCTGAAAAATTTAACCTTATTGGTTATTCCAAAATTTTCTTGAAACCTGAACCTTATAATTGTTTTCTGATTTCTATTATGCCACAACTTTCTCCATATAGTTCTTCCATTTCTTTCCCTTTCCACTTTATAAAAAAATAATCCAGAATGTATTATAAAATAAATAACCAAGTCCATTTCGTAATATTTTATTATTACTATCACTATTACACTATTTTCGTTATTAACAGTGAACAAGGAAATGTGTGAACCCTAATAAAAAGAATTACATCTAAATGCTTAAAATCTCTTATTGCTGTATATGTGCATAAAAAGTCCCTACGTTTAAATAATTGAACTCCACTTCCTTCTTTCTCTTTATTTATTACTTCCGTGTTCTCTCTTACTTTTTATTATTATTATTAGAAAAAAATCCTTCAACTTATATATATTTGCTTTAATCGAAAAGAACACTTTTCTAACCTTTCTTACTTCACACCTTTTTTAACTTTATACTCTATTATTATTATTATTATTAATTATAAACATATAGCATATCTATTCTTGTCTTCCCTTTTTATTCTTTCTTTTTATAATGAAATATTCCCTACTTCTTTACTTCTGTTCTTCTATTTTATACAATTTACAACTATAATTTATTATTTAATTCTTTTAATATTACTTCTTATAATTCACAATTTTTAAACAAAATTCCGCCACCTGCTAATGCTAAGTCTGGTTATAAACAATATATTTCTAAAAAAAAATTTGATGTCCCAACGAAATAAATCCTAACGAATTGATGTTTTAAAGTCCCAACCGCTGGTACCAATGTAGGAAGTGTCATATATCTCGACCTTCCCTTTAAATAAAAATAACGTGTAAACCAGACTCAATAGCTTGGCGAATAAAAGACTTAGTAGATTTCTTAATATTTACTATATACAACACAAAAAAAACAATTACATCTAAAAAAAAATAAGTGGTAGCATGGACATTTATAATAAGGCTTTCTTCGGAGTTACGTTAATAGGTTCTATCTTTAATCTACATCAGTGAAACATATTTCCATGTAACACCATAACTGGAAAGCAAATTAACAAGCATTCCCAACATATTAACATGTATCTTTAACAGACAGAATATTTCCATTCAATCTATTGTAACCCATTACCAGGCAAAGAACGAGCCAATTTACAAGCAAGTTCTAAAACAAATGTTATTACAACAATCGTTTAATCTATCGAAAGACTATCGCAGTCATTCGGCTCGACCTATTACAGGCAGAGGGGGAACTAGCTTATTCCAAGCAAGTTTTTAGTACAATTTGCTATTACAGCAACTGTTCTTCCACGACGTCTGAATTCAAGGTGGGATATACCTCACTCGTCTTCTGTTGTTTAACTTTCATCTCAGATGACGCGAAAACATATTTCTTCTTCACAGACTTCTCAAATAAAATAATATACAGAGTAAACTTATTAGATTAAATACAATTCTTTATAATAGGGCTAACTAATTTATTTCTCAGCAATTTACGTTAACAAATAATGTATTCTAAATGAAATATTTAAAAAGAATAGGCTTAAGAATGACTTTTACTGTATTTTAATAAATTCTTTATATAAAAACACAACTTCTTAAGAGTTTTGCAATAAAAGAAAATGATATGATGAATATAATTAAAGATAACAAATTAACATTCAAAGACAAAAATCTCGTTTTAGAAGTTTTACAATTTTAATATGTTGACAGAACTGAAACGGCTTAAAGCGGTTTTCATTAATTTATTACAAAGCAATGTGATTAATTATAATAAGATGTTATATATAAATAGAAACCTTTTATAACCTAATTTATAATAAAAAAAAACAAATATTAATTAAATAAATAATATATATAAAATAAATATACTAAACACGCAATGAAGCCTTATTGAACAATTTGCGGCAAAAACTCTTCTTTACAAATTTTTAAGACGCCCTCTTCGAAAATGTGCTAAATAACCGTATTACAATTAATAATGAATTACATTTACTTTACTTGATTCTTTTAAAGTTATAAAATATTCCATAGCTTTTTTAGTTAATTTACAATTATTTCTTTTAAATTATGGGGAACTAAACTAAACATGAATTTTAAAGTTTTCTAAATGGTCGATAAGATACTAACGTCCTTCCTAAAATAATTAAACATTATATTATACTTTTTATACACTTAAATGATGCATTATATATATATACTTATATACATCAGTATATATTATAAAGAAAATATATTTAACTAATAAAAAATTAATATACAAAGATTGTCCGAAATTGAACCATTTCTGAGAATAAAACTCTTACGAATAGCGAGAATGGCGTCTTGTTTAAAATGTCGTTTCAAACGTTTTTTTTACAGATAATATATAATATAATTAACTTTATAAATTATATATATATATATATATATATATATATATATATATATATATATATATATATATATATATATATATATATATATATATATATATATATATATATATATATATATATATATATATATATATATATATATATATATATATATATATATATATATATATATATATATATACATTACTATTATCATTTACTTCTGTTTTATCTCCTTTTATGCTCATGCCCATTGAGTTCAGCACATCATTCCATCTATTCAAACCTTGCTGCAGATCCTCTACTTCTGAGGACATAATTGCAGCATTATCTTCGTACACTAACGTGTGTTCTCTATTCTCCTTTATGCATAACTATTTAAGACATTAGTCCAGGTAAAGTGTGAAGAGCAATCGTGACAATAAACTGCCTTGTCTAGCCCCAGTTTTCACCCTAACTAATCTCTTGTCTCCTGTTCCTCTTCTGTCCAGATTTATTGATTTTTCTTGCATTCTCTTGATAACTGATATATATATATATAATATATATATATATATATATATATATATATATATATATAATATATATATATATATATATATATATATATTTGTTTTTAATTTCTGGGACTTGAGAAAATTAGTTAATTAAATTCTAATTACTTATTCAGTAATTTAGAAATGTTTACAATTGCTTAGAATTTTAATTACATTTTAACGAATATATTGCAATTACATTTAAGAAAATTCCAAACAGTTTTTATTCAGTTTTTCTCTTTTTAATGTTACTAATTGGCTTTGAGCAAGATAGATATTAAATTGGAAAGGAAATAGTTCATCCTGAAGTTCTTTAAAGTATTTAGTAATTCATCTGTCTAATATATAATATAATATATATATATATATATATATATATATATATATATATATATATATATATATATATATATATATATATATATATATATATATATATATATATATATATATATATATATATATATATATATATATATATATATATATATATATATATATATATATATATATATATATATATATATATATATATATATATATATATATATATATATATATATATATATATATATATATATATATATATATATATATATATATATATATATATATATATATATATATATATATATATATATATATTAAACATCAATCTACATTTGTCCATTGCAGTATACAGACTTCTAATACAGAAGATGCTTTCAATATTGTAACTCTTTGGATTTTGTTTGCAAATTTGCTTCCAATATTGTTCCAATTTTATCTTTCCAACCTTTCACATTTCCTTTCTTTGGCAAGTTGTAGATTTAATGAAGACCTAGTCTATTTCTTCTTTGTTGATCTAACGATATTTCTTCTATCTCCATGGTTTGACTATTTCTACTTCTATTGTTCGATTTTGCCTATTTTATCTGGTTAATTTTTTTATTTTATATTATCCAATCCTTCTTTTTTCTGTCACTCAGTAATATTTCAAGTATAATATCTCTCCATAATTATCTTCACTGCTCTGGCGCTTAGTGGCCATTGTACGGTAAGTAATTATTCTATACAGAATATGCAGTTGTCGCTAAACTATTTCGTTACAGGAACAACGAACACTCACTAAAATTAAATCTCTTTAATGAATTTATCCATAATACTATAATCTATTTTCATTCTTCTTTTAAGTTTAAATGTCTAATGATAATCATATAAGTTAGTTCAAAGTTAATAAACGTATTCACGAATTTATCGACAATTATATGTGAAAACCTATGTGTTTATTGAACAGTTATTTTGGCAAAGTTCATTTTAATACTGTGTTTCTGCCAGCTCTCTCTAGCTCCATTATCATTTTTTAAATTCTTAAAAGGTTGATAAGAGCATTATTAAATATTTATCAAATCTTAATTTCTCACTAATCGATTATCATTTTCTTTATTAAATTAACTTAGTTTATATATATTTTGATAGTTTTTTTTTATTGTTACTCTATACGTTTTCAGTTATATTTTTGTATTGAAAGGGGGTTTCTATAAGATCATCTATTAAAATATATATATATATATATATATATATATATATATATATATATATATATATATATATATATATAATATATAATATATATATATATATATATATATATATATATATATATATATATATATATATATATATATATATATATATATATATATATATATATATATATATATATATATATATATATATATATATATATATATATATATATATATATATATATATTATATATATATATATATATATATATATATATATATATATATATTGAATGGATTATTTAGGAGTATAAATAGTTTCTTTCTTTAGCAAATTCTACCAGACAATCACACTTTCATTTCAAATTTCGGTAACAATTTTGACAATGCGTTGGTGTTGTAGATGTGATTTTCAAATTTGAAAAAAAGTCACCCTTGGCTATTAAAGTTTTCTCTTCTGTGCGATTTGAATTTGATGCAAAAGCTTGTATTATCTGAATTCCAAATGTATCTGTAAGTTCAGTGCTATTGTAATGGTGGAATCTGATATTCTCATCTTTTAAGTACATATATTTTTCAAGTACTGTTAAGAGCAAGATAGCTGATTCCTCTTTCAGGTGTATTATATTTTTCCATGTAGCTTTGTGCAATCGCATATTTAGTCTTTAGTTTTAGTGTTTTTTCTTCTTTTCTTTTTACATGGCACAATCCTACGATACTCGAAACAATCCTTTCTAGTTCGCATATCATTTCAATTACTTTTCCCTCTTTTAAAAGGTTCTAGAGTTTATTACATATATATATATATATAATATATATATATATATATATATATATATATATATATATATATATATATATATATATATATATATATATATATATATATATATATATATATATATATATATATATATATATATATATATATATATATATATATATATATATATATATATATATATATATATATATATATATATTATATATATATATATATATATATATATTATATATATATATATATATAGAGAGAGAGAGAGAGAGAGAGAGATTATATATATATTATATGATATATATATTATAATAATATATATATATAAAATATAATAAATAAAAAATAAAAATATAATATATATATATATATATATATATATATATAATATATATATATATATATATATATATATATATATATATATATATATTATATATATATATATATATATATATATATTATATATATATATATATATATATATATATATATATGTTTTAGGAAATAGATGAGGACTAGAGGAGAGGAAAAGAGGAGGAGAGGGATGAGTACCTGGAGGCAAAAAGAAATGCGGATATAATTAAGAGAACACAGAATAAAAATATATGAAGAAAATTTGGTAGGGAGCTGAAGGCGAATCTTCCGGGTACGAAGAAGCTGCTCTACAGTATTGCAAAAACTCTAGATAGGGCTCAACGCCACCAACTTAAGAAGAAAGGGAGAAAATGGGGAATTGATGAAGAGCTCAACTTACATCACTAAAAGAGGGAAGGGAAGGAATATTTCGACCTGTTGTTGAATGTAGTGAATAATATGGTATAGATGTGGGGAGCTATGAGGGAAAAAGAGTGGCTGCCAGCAATCGAAAAAGTGAAAGGTGCGAAGGAAAAAATGAAAAATAATGTCAGCGGTAGAAGACTTGATTCCAGCAGAGATACTGAGGGGTGAAGGTGAGGAACGAATGCTGCGGATGAAGGAAATAATGAATAGATATTGGAGGGACGAAAGAACGTCCACAGTCTGGAATAAAAAGATAATATGCTCTATGGGGAAGAAGGGTGATAACACAGTTTGCAAGAACTATAGTGGATGCCACATGTTGCAAAGATGTATGAGAGGATTTTAGAGATATAACTAGAGGAATAGTCGGCAATAAGCTCTATGAATGGCAGCATGGTTTACGGCAGGGGTGATCAACGGTAGACTTTAATTTTTTGCACTGAAAATAGTATGTGAAAAGAGGTATGAATTTAACAAGAAAGAACATTTCACCTTTGTAGATTTGGTGAAGGCGTTCGACAGTGTGTCAAAGAGAATTTTATGGGATATTCTGGAAATGAAGTAATATGGAATACTGCTGAAACTGATAAGGGTGATAAGGAACACCTCAATTGTGTGTGTAAAGTGAAAACACGGATTGATGAACTACTTGGGTGAAACAAGGAAGTGTGCTGTCACAAATATTGTTCATGATTTTATGGACTGCTGAGGTAGGATAATGAAGGAAAGGGTGGATGGTTAGATCTTCGTAAATGCAAACGATTTTTGCGTTGATATCGGAAACTGAGATTTTTTG
>SEYY01003008.1:7500-10000 GCA_009176605.1 Armadillidium nasatum | reverse complement strand
AACCTTTGATCTTCCTTGTATTTCAAATTTGATGCAGAGAAAACTTAGTTGTTTCCAATGCCTCAAAAACTCAGTTCCTCTATTTAAAAAATTTTGATATCTTCTTCGAAGACACGCAACTTAAACCTTCATCTGCCCTTAATACTCGGTGTTTCTCTTTCTCGTGATTTTTCTTGGAAGCATGACATTACTTTTCTTTTTAAACAACTTTCTAAGAGGTTGGGTGTTCTGATTCTCCTTCAGAATTTCTATACGCCACCTCAGTTGCTCTCTTTACTGGGGTGTTTTTCACCCATGTATGGATTATGCCTCACACATCTGGGGTGGTTTTACTTATACATTTTTTTTTCACAAGGTGTAGTTTAGGGCTTTTCGTCTTAACAACGCTCTCGCTCTCATTTATTTTCTCCAGTCTCTTTCTGCCCGTCGAATTTTTGCGTTACTCTCTAATATCGCTATTACAATGAACACTGCTCTTCTAAAGTCTCCTGTCGCATATCTCTTCCATTGAGAAAGGTTAGTGCGACACGTCTCTCTACACATTCTTATCGTTTCTCTGTACAACTCTCTGACCACAACTATGCTCAATCTTACATGTACTCTACTGGTAAAGTCTGGAACACACTCCTTTATCTGTTTTCCCAACTTCCTTTGACTTGCACACTTTAAACGCCGTGTATCGGGTCACGTCGGCCATTAGCGACCGAATCTTGATGCTTCCCAACTCCGGTGGATATTGGTAGGCCTTGGCCTTTGCCCACCGGAGGAGACAAAAAAAAAAAAAAATATAATTAAATTATATATAAATTATAATATATATATATATATATATATATATATATATATATATATATATATATATATATAATATATATATATATATATATATATATATATAATTTAATAATATATTTTATAATGAATAAAAAAAAAATGAAAAAAATATATTTTTAAAACATGTTTTAGTAAGATTTTAAAATTAATTAGTGTTTTTTTTTATAAAATAAATGATATTTAAAAATTTTAGTGTTAAATAAATATCGGAAAATACATTGCGTTGAATAAAGTTAAGTAATAATACTGTAAAAACGACATAACGATGTATTTTGAATCGACAATTATTTTACCGCGTAAAATAAAATAAAAAATGAAAAAATGAAAAACCAAATAGCGCGTTAATTTGGAGTGAGTAAAATTTCTATTTAATATTTTTAATATGTATTTTATTAATATTTACATATTTTATTAATAAATAAATTAGTCATAATTTCAATTTTCTTGTATTTTGTTAAAATAAAGTTATTTGTATAAATATTAATAATTATTATTTGTTTGTAGCTATTATTTTCTATGTTATTTCAATATTTGTTTAGGAAAGAATTTTTATGATGAGTTTATTGTGAATTTTTGACAACATTTATTAAAAGTGAAAAAAAATTTGCTTCTTTTATATAATCCTTCCCATTTTGAGATAATTTTAGAAGGATTCCAAAACAGGTAACTTGTACATTCAATTTATCTACAAGCCAGAAAAAGCTAAAAGCAGCAGATGCTCCAGAAGAAGCACAGTTCCTCCGAAAGAAGCATCAGTTCCTCCAGAGGAACCAACTCCTCCAAGAAAACGACCTCTGAAGAAGAAGCTGCTGAAGCCTTTGTCCTTCTAAAGATACCACAGTTTGGCAATTTCTTGTTCCTCCTTTGAAGTGGCATTTCCAAACGAGGCAGGCGTTGCAAAGGCCTGAAGAGAAGTGGTGGCTACCACACGCCTAACAGTCGGCACATTGGTCAGCGAGAGGACACGAAGGACATTCAGCCTCTTGAAGATACCTCTCCGTCTCTACACCACCTAAGAAATAATAGCACAGATTTCCATAGAGCCGGGGAATCAGGACCATACCAGGACTCTATGAACTGGTGGGAAGTGGCCACTATATTTATATATAATAATATATATATATTATATATATAATATAATATATATATATTATATATATTATATATAAATATATTATATATATATATATATATAAATTTTTGAGTGAATTCTGGTATTGAAGTAGATGAAAATATTTGCAGATTTATTGAAAACATAGCGCTACTACAACGTATAATGTTATTGGTGAAAAATTTGTCAAAATTTTAAGAAAACTGTTTGTACAAGTGTTGCTGATAAATCACACGTCAAAAAATAAAAAATGATTGCTTCAACACATGTTGTTGTTGAGGATCAAGTACCAAAAATCTAAGATAAAGAATACGTATTGGCTACGTGTTGGCGGATCAAATGGAGAATAATGTGAGATAAATGCAAGACCTAACAAAATTTGTCCTAATCAGGGAACTAGAAACTTTATTCTATTTTGATGGATCTTGGTCAGATTCACGTGATGACATAAGAGAGTCATATAGCCACATAGTGGTAATGTCACACTGGCATATCTCCTAGGAGTTAAAATTAATTATTATGCATTTTGCGAGAATATTGAAATGCAACTGGGAA
>SEYY01003006.1:0-14892 GCA_009176605.1 Armadillidium nasatum | reverse complement strand
CCAAGCACATAAACAACAAAATTCACTCAATTTCATCAATACAAGTCACAGAAAGCAACATTTCTCAGTCACATAGACCACAAAAAACCACTCAACTCCGTTAAATCAGTCCACACAAACACTCTTCCCAAGCATACAGGTCACAGATACATCATTTCTCATGCATCTAATCTACAAAATTCAATCAATTTCATCAACACAAAACACAGAAAACAATATTTCTCAATCACATAGGCTGCAAAAATCAATCAATTCATCATCACAAGTCACAATTCACCAACCTCAGTCACACAAAGCACACACACACACACATACATACATACACACACACCCGATTGCACAAAAACATTTATTTTCATCAACACAAGTCGCAAAAACCCAAACTCAAGTAATCAAAAACCCAAATTTCGTTTAATTCCATCATAGATCACAAATCAACAAACTCATTCCCACAAATTCACTCATTTTTTCATCTTTGCAGATCACAAAAACATCATTCTCAATCAATCATTTCACAAAAAAAAAAAAAAAAACTTAATTTCAGCAATGCAAATCACAAAAAGTCTAAACTCAACTATTCAAAACTCAAAATTTCATTTAATTCAACAACATAGATCACAAACAACAAACTTATACCCACAAGACGCAAAATTCACCAAGTTATGCTCAAGGACCTATGTGAGGGACCAGGTGGGGGTTCAGAGCTCTCGGTGGGTGGATAGGTGTGAGGAGGTGGCGAGAGCACGATCCCTCAACCTGATCCCTCACATAGGTCCTTGAGCATAACTTGGTGGAATTTTTTTTTGCGTCTTGTGGGTATAAGTTTGTTGTTTGTGATCTATGTTGTTGAATTAAATGAAATTTTGAGTTTTGAATAGTTGAGTTTAGACTTTTTGTGATTTGCATTGCTGAAATTAAGTTTTTTTTTGTGAAATGATTGATTGAGAATGATGTTTTTGTGATCTGCAAAGATGAAAAAATGAGTGAATTTGTGGGAATGAGTTTGTTGATTTGTGATCTATGATGGAATTAAACGAAATTTGGGTTTTTGATTACTTGAGTTTGGGTTTTTGCGACTTGTGTTGATGAAAATAAATGTTTTTGTGCAGTGTGTGTGTGTGTGTGTGTGTAGCTTACTTACGTTTTCGCGACAGGAATAACGACACACACCTGCGTCTGCAAGACAGGACGCGAAGTGCAGCGACATTTTGCCTGTCGCGATATTTCAATTTTGTTGAATTCTTACATATTTTCATGTTCTCTATCAATTTTTGTTAAAAAAAATACTATGTCGCGATTTTACCCATTTATGTATTTTTTACACAAATTTTGTGTGAAAATTTCCAAGTTACACTTTCTGGTGCTTTCATCTTTGATTTTAGAAGTTCATGGGCAAATGAATAGTTTTTAGCGATACTCTATTCAATAGTAAAATCGATACTCTGTTGTCATTGAAATCGATACTCTGTTTATCAATAAAATCCACTGAGTAACCATATATATATATATATATATATATATATATATATATATATATATATATATATATATATATATATATATATATATATATATATATATATATATATATATATATATATATATATATATATATATATATATATATATATATATATATATATATATATATATATATATATATATATATATATATATATATATATATATATATATATATATATATATATATATATATATAATGAATCTATTTAATTAATATATTTCATCGATATTTTAACGATATCTTAATTTTGATTAATCATCGTTCATACGCTAGCTAGTGGTAGGAAGCAGGCTGTAGTTTAGGTGAATCTGCGAGTAATTTTAGTTTGGTATTGAGAAAAATGAACATGATAAATCTAAAATGAATATTTGAGTTTAGTGTCATTGTATTTGTGTCATATCCTTACGATATTCGGTGTCAATTAGGTTTAACAAAATTTTTTTAAAGTAAATTTTTACATACTATGCGTTATTGGCTTTGGCATTGTAAAGAAACTAGTGTAGGCCCATCAGTGTCTTTACTATGGTTGTACTTAGGGTACTAGTTAAAGGACTATAGTCCTCCTCTAAATTTTGAAGAAATCAAAATTTTTAAATGAAAACAAAAACGAATAAAAGGCAGAAAAAATCTGAATTTTTAAGAAACTTTTACCCACTCCACCAGTAAAAAAAATGTTTTGTTACAGTAGGGTGTAGTCTTTAAGTTTTTCTCATAGTCTATGGTTTTTCTTTTCACTTCAAATCTGTAATTGCGGCCGTAGGCTACAGTAGGGTACTACAAAAGAAAAATATAATATATGAGGCTATATTGGCCATGCTCATTAGTTTTGAAACCAAGTTAATTATATTGCTACAAGTGTTATTTTCCCATTTCGTTGAAGTGGTAACGACCGCATATGTAGGAGTAAGGTGCTGTACAATGGCCGTATTTTGAGACTTAATAAGTGACATTTATTTATAACTTCTTCCCCTCTAGTTCTTCTATCAGGCGATTTGGCTTGCATATCATATGGTACATATTTAGCCCCTAAAATATTGTATAGGCAATATAATGTAAAGTTTATTTCCGTTTATTTGTTGTTATACTGGGATTATCATGTAAATGAAGGACTAAATGCTATTTTATCTGAATATTTTCTAAGCATCATTTATATTAGTTTTTAAATCTATACTAATTATGAATACAAAATAAATAATTTAAAAAATAAAGCTTGCTAAACCATTTTTTTACATAAATACAAAGAAAATATAGGCAATTTTTTTTTTTTTTTTTTTTAAATAGCAAAACTACAAAAATGAAATGATCAGAAATCAAGTAAATTGGGTAAATTGAAACCCAGAAAACGATTTTTTACATTTAAAACAATCAAAAACCCTTAAAACTTAAAAAAAAAAAAATTTTATTGACGTGTTTCTCAATATATTTTCTTCATTCAAATACATATTGCTCTTTGATTGTCTACTGCATCAGCATAGGAGTAAATTTAAGACATTTTATAGCTATTTTGGACTTTTAAAAAACTTCTGCAATTTTTTTTTGGTAAATATTAATACTACAACGAAATATCAGAAATTAAGTAAACTTTTAATTTTTTTTTTCATATAAAACAAAACAAAAAAAAAAATAATAATAATAAATAAGAAAGTATTTTTTTGTCTCAAATAAGTTGGACGCAACTTTGTGAAATTTATTTATCGATACAAAAGGTAACATTATCAAAAATATTTTGCAATGTGTCTTATGTAAATTAATTTGTGATTATATATAAAAAAAAAGAAATAAATTATGGTAATTATGGCTTTCAGAGTTGTGGATTTTTTCATAGATCAGATTGCTGAAAACTAACAACATACCTATGCATTACAAGTTCGACTGGAACTACAAGTTTGCTACTTGTGTAGGAAAAGGAAATTGCAAAAATTTTATAAATATTTTGGTGGAAAAAAAAAATAAAAATAAAGGATAAAACTATGCCTAATTGGCAGCAAATTGACCTAACCTAACAAAAAGTCTCTGTTCAATAACTAGGCCTAACCTACCAAAAAAATCTTTTAAGAATAAAAAAAAAAATTTTGGGAATGAAAATGATAGGATAGGCTCGAAATAGCTAAATGTTAACATCTGCAGTCAGAAAATTAGAAGAGAACCTCCGGTTGCTACAAGTAAAAAAATTTCAACCAAATCTTTTTGGAGTATCTAAAATCAAAACACAAATATGAACATTCACTAGCAGAAAAGGAGCGGTCAAAAGAAACAGAAAAGGAAAAAAATCTTAATTTTCTTATATTTTGTTTGAAATTTTTTTTTATTATTTGACTGATTGAGCTGAAATTTTCAAAGTATGTGAATTTTTTCACGAAGTTCTGAGTTGATTTCGAGCATTTTTTTGAGTCTATAACGGTTTGAAACTTATTTGGACCCAAAGTTGAAAAAAATGAATAACTGGATCAAACCACTGGTCCACATGAGCTGAAAATTTAGCTGAATACCTTTGCCCCAATTTCTTGCATTGGTGGGAATAGGTTTTTGATATCACGTCTAGAAAAAAGTTATATAAGCACTTGAAATTTTTTTTGCAAAAATCGTACCAATTCTGGAGGAAAAATTTATTTATAAAAAACGCTACCTACTATTTTTTTTTATTTGTGAATATTGTTTAGAAGAGGGCAGGGCAACAATATTTATTTAGTGCATATTTAAATGCTCTTTGTTTGAAGCGAGATATAGCCTCTCAATTAATAAGCTTTATTTTGTTTCTTTGTTTAAATGTAAATATTTTATGTTTAGCAAATTATTATAATTATTATTATTATTATAATTATTATTATTATTATTATTATTATTATTATTATTATTATTATTATTATTATTATTATTATTATTATTATTACTATTAAACACGATTAATGAACAAATTAATATCAACTTGTATTAAAGAAAAACGGAATGTATTCATCATCGAATTTCTGACTCCGGGGAAAAGAAAACTATTGAAGAAAGCCCTAATAATACGGAGAGATCATAGGCAACTCTTACACTCCTGCTACTATAAAAATGGAGTATTGCATATTAAGAAATCTCCTGATGACGATTCTATCAAAATAAAAAATTATGAAGAATTGAACAGATATCTCAACTCTGCAAACTTAAACCTAACTGAATTGCAAGAAATTGTGAATTATAGAAACTCATGGGAGGTCGTTACAATTGTGTAAATAATAAATAATAAAAATAATATCCTTATTATTATTATTATTATTATTATTATTATTATTATTATTATTATTATTATTATTATTATTATTATTATTATTATTATTATTATTATTAATTATTATTATTATTATTATTATTATTATTATTATTATTATTATTATTATTATTATTATTATTATTATTATTATTATTATTATTATTATTATTATTATTATTATTATTATTATTATTATTATTATTATTATTATTATTATTATTATTATTATTATTATTATTATTATTATTATTATTATTATTATTATTATTATTATTATTATTATTATCACTAGTATCTTTATAATTATTCTTATTTTTACTTTTACACATAAAATTTATTATTATTATTATTATTATTCATATTATTTATATTATTTCTGCTATATTTATTAATAGTATCAGATAGTGTTACTATTGCTGCTATTATTACCTTAGCACTGGGCAATGGTTTTATCAAACTGTACATATGGGGCACTCTGAAACATTTTACATCTTTTTCTTCTGTTTTAATTTTTTGAAATAACACTTGTTGAAAGTATTTGTGAGGTTTTGTACTACTCTTGTTTTAAATAATTTTTCCTGTTATTTTTCTTATTACTAGTAACGTTACACATTACTATTATTTTAATAGTTGTATTATTATAATTTTTACTATCATTATCTTCCTTTTAATTATTTGTTGCTTTTTTATTAATATCAATAAAATTATTCTAATTATCAATTATTATAACTAATTTTACTTTTATTACTATTATTATCATTATTATTATTATTATTATTATTATTATTATTATTATTATTATTATTATTATTATTATTATTATTATTATTATTATTATTATTATTATTATTATTATTATTATTATTATTATTATTATTATTATTATTATTATTATTATTATTACTATTTATTTTCTTACTATCCCTACTATAACTATCTTTATTAATAACACAGTTAAATGTTATTATTACTATCATCTTTTTATTACATTATTTTTTATTATTATTATTATTATTATTATTATTATTATTATTATTATTATTATTATTATTATTATTATTATTATTATTATTATTATTATTATTATTATTATTATTATTATTATTATTATTATTATTATTATTATTATTATTATTATTATTATTATTATTATTATTATTATTATTATTATTATTATTATTATTATTATTATTATTATTATTATTATTATTATTATTATTACTATATTATGAAGGCTAACAAGAATTGGGACGGAACCTTGATTTTAACAACTCTACAATTACATCGAAATATGTTTATCCGGAGTGTGTCAGATTTTATACTGTAATCAACCAACTGTCATAAGATAGTCAGAAATAAAAAAAGCAAAAAATATTTTTCTTCTCTGACAACCTCTTGACTTAGTTGATCTCCAAATGAAAGAAGTGGTTATGAGAGTTATAATTTAAATATTACACTCATTCGTATTAAGGGTGGTAGTGGACTGTATTTCGTAATTTAAAAGAGTAATACGAATGAGGAGAGTTAACAATTGTAATTGTTAACTCTAGACTCCATTTGGATCACATTTCACCTGTTCCTTTAATTCTTTAATCGAAATGACCCTTTTTCTCAGATATCAAAGGAACAGCCAGAGTTCGGGTCTTTAAAAATATATAATGTATGATGATTAAAAAAAATAAATAATCTATTTAAATTAAAACTTTAGCCTTCCTACCCTCTCCTTTCGAGCCAAACCATCTCAAAAGAAATGAAAACTGAATGTCAGTAATATTTGAGAATGGCTTGATTCGAAATTAACTGAAGAGTCAACCTTCAGTACTGAAAGAAGTAAGAGAAAGTAAGGAAGAATAAGTTTTCATGTTAGTTTTTATTAAAATGATAGAAAAAATGAGTCTGTAAATGATTATAAAAAAATATAAATCAAGCGTTGTTGAGTTTACGTTAATATGACCTTGTTATCAAATTAAGTATTAATTATATACAAAAAAAATGAATAAAATAAAATAATATACATACTTATACACTAATTAATGTAAAATAATATACAAAATAATATTTGTTAAAGAGTCAAAAAAGTTAATTACGACTAAAATATAGTAGTAAATAAATTAATCGTCACCTTATAATAAACTAAGTTTTAATTCAAGAATTTGTCTTGTTCATATTAGAACAAACTCTTAATTTATGCAATAAACTGATGACTTGTTTATAGGTTCATTTTATTTACCAAAAATATATAATTATGCCTTTTATAATATAAACGATGTAACCTAACTCTTTAAATGTTTGTATGAATCTAAAACACAAAATAAAAAAACCTAACAGTTTGTCATTGCGTTGTTAGCAAAATCTGTGTTTGACATTTTTCGAACACCCAAGAAGGTGTTTTAATTTTCACCGAGGATGGGATAGTGGTAGGTAAAAGGACTTTGAAAAAAACCGGAATTCCCTAAATATACTGTCGAAAACCCCACATCTGAAATAAAATGAAATAGACGACTCAATAAGATGTTTTAGTTGACTATGTTTAACGTGGGAAATTACAGAATCCAAGACAGAACTTAATATTTTGTAATTTCGCGTAGGAAGTCAACTAAAATAAAGGAATAACTAAGTTGAAACCTCAATAGAATTTTCGTTTTAGTACTCACCGGAGAATTGGAGATCTAACGATTTCCACTTCTCTTAAAGCTTGAAAATTTTAAAGAGGTGACGACATCGGAATTAAATCGTTGAATATAGGAAAAGGCACATCTTTTCTTTACTTACCACCAGTGGGGCGTGCCTAAGAAAAGCTAACTAAGGAAATTTTACCAGACAGAGCAAAGGTAAAATGTTTCCGTCAGATTATTTTATAAAAAAAAGCAATAATCCAACTCTGGCTTAAGCCTCCTTTAATTAAAATTAGAGTTTTAACCTACAGGGGTTTGCGAAGGTTTAAACACCACGCAAAAATGTTAAAGAAATAATAATTTGGTCTGTAATTCTAAATTTTATTTAAAGGAACTCAATAATAAATTTAAAATTTGAGATTAAAGGAGGGAATCTAAGTTCCTATTAATTACAGACCAAAACTTCAACACCTTAAAACGGAAGAATGTGCTAAAGTGGTGTGAAATATGCAAATTTGACCTTTTATACTTCACACCGTAACCGAAAGGCAATTTTCTTTTGTTAAGTAAAAGATGGTCTCGATAAAATTTGTTTCTTCTATTTCTTAATTTAGCTAAACAAGCACAAGCTGTGACGCAAAGCCTTCAAATACCTCAAAAATAACAGTTTTCCTTAATTCCTTCCCATTTTCTAATACATTCATGAAACACCTGTCATTAACTAAGGTATTTTTACTACGTTTACTATAAATTGATGCTAAAGGCCACCAGGCTAACAGCAAAAATAAGTTTTTAATTTTTAAAACTGATAAACAGTTACATGTGTTTAATAAAATTTAAAAATGTAATTTTTTGTTTGTTTTAAAATATTTCTCTTTGTTGAAGAAAATACTCATAACTCATTTAAAAACTTATATGTAAGTATCTTACAGATACAAATAATATCGGCCATTTTCCAAGACAATCTTTGCCAACTTTAAAGGGTATTATTGTAAAGGATATTGTAAAGGATATTGATTGCATAGTATTAAGTGAAAATTTTTTAAATAATTAAAATAAAAACGCTTATTCCTTACCAAGATTTAATGGAAATAACTTTGCAAGGTCAAACAAGCTGGGTGGAGGAGTCTCTATATTTGTAAGAAAATATATTTGTGAATATCCTAAAATAATTTATTCACTGATAAATGATAGTATAGAAGCCCTGGTGGTGAGCATCGACAACAAGTCCTCAAAAATATCTGTTGTGGGATTATATAGGCCCCAAAATTGTTCAAAAACAAAATTCATAATTTCCTTGGAATATATAATTCGAACACACTTGCGTAACACAAAAATGATAATTGTCGGCGATTTCAATATCGATCTACGCAATCACTGCTCCTCCTCAGGCAACAACTCACTTTCCAACGCAATGATGTCAAACGGTCTTATCAATTATATAGCAATACTTACTCGCCCTAATAACATTGAGGACAGAAACCCCACTTTACTTGATCACGTATGGGGTAATTTAGACTGCGAATATCAAATCTTTTGTAATTAAGACGGACATTTCAGACCATTATCCCTGTCTTGTAAAATTTAATGTTAATAAACGCGAACTCTTACTACCGTTAAATATAGAATAGATAACGAGAATTGTAGGAGAGTGTTTGTAGATAAAGTAAACAAAATTGACTTTTCATTCAAACAGAATGAGCAAATTAGCATTGATTCGAAATTCAGCATCTTTTTAAACTCCTTAACTATGTGCTATAACGATTCCTTTCCAATGAAAACTAAACAATTGGGCCCAAAAAGAATTCAAATAATTGGATGACATCTGGTTTAAAAATTTGACCGATTTGGCTGAAATTTTCTGTGTATATAGCTTTTTTCCCGATGAAAAAAGCTTCATTTTTAGTGTTTTTATGAGTCTATAACGGTTTCATAGGTATTAGTGGTCATAACTCAAAAAATAAAAGAAATAGCGGGATAAAAATATTTTTCTACATGAGATGAAAATTGGCCTGAACAATCTTAACCCCAATCTCTTTAATCCGCTGGAAGCGATTTTTGATATCACGTTCAAAAAAAGAGGTATAATCAATCAAATTTTTTTTTTGAAAAATTTGTTACCCTTTCGGAGAAAAAAATTATTTAAAAAAACTCCTTTTCAGAAATTTTGATTAAATTTGGAAATTGATTAGAGGAGAGATAGGTCTACAACATTTATTTAGAGCATTAATAAATGCTATTTGTTTGAAGGAAGGTATAGCCTCTCAAACTTTTGAAATTTTCTAAAAATGGACCTTTTTTGAGAGGTCATATCTCGGAAAAAACAAATCAGATCGAATAAAGTATAAAGAAAAATTTGTAGAACCATTACACTTCTATGAGTATATCAAATCTTATATACGTAGTAGTTATATTTTTTTTTTAAAAAATATTTTTCCACGGAAAGGTGGATTTTTTTTTTTTAAACATAATTTTTTCGATAGTGGGTCAGTCTTGGGCTAATATCATTTTTTGTATAACTCTGATAGCAAAAGTCTTTTAAAAGTTTTTGTAGCCAATGGAATTAGAAACACACCCTTCAAATTTCAGACCAAAAATTTTTTTTATGTGGCTTCAATATAGATTTGAATTTGAAAAAACATTCCGAAATAACTGCTAAACATTAAATCCCTCGTAAAAACGTTAGAAATCGAGTTTTTTCGTCGGGAAAAAAGCTATATATACTGAAATTTTCAAGAGAATCGGAATGAAAAAAATTTTTTTTAAAAAGGCGAGCCTGCCCATTTTACATCGAACCCACCCTTATTAAATGAATACAGGCTTATTCAAACTTTATTGTTCTGAAATTTTTTTAAAACTTAAAAAATATATGAAAATTCGTATATTTGCTTTCCCAAAAATCAATCTTTGTATTTTTAATTAAATAATATGAATTTAATACAATTTTTTTCTTATTGAAATTTTTAACAGCATAAAAATTATATGAAATTAGCTCAATTTGCTTTCTTCAAAATTCATCTAAATCTTCGAAATTTTTAGTTCAATAATATTTATTAATTGCAATTTTTCGTTCACAAATTATTTTAAATGACATGAAAATAAATAAATTTCTATAATGAGAATCATTTAAATCAGAATTTTTAATTAAAATAATGATTTTTTAAATTTTTACTCCTACGAAATTTTTTAAAAGTTTAGAACTTAACTGAAAAGAGGTGAATTTGCTTTTTCAAAATTCATTGAAATCTTAGTATTTTTAAATAAAATAATACACTTTAATTATAAATTTTGTCGTTCAAGTATTTTTTTTAAAGCTTAAAATTTCGATGAAAATAGGCAAATTTGCTTTCTCAAAAATAATTTTAGCTTTGTATTTTTAATTAAGAAAATTAGAATTTAATCCAACGTTTTCCTTTCTGTAATTTTTATTAGTATAAATATTATCTGAAATTAGCCAAATTCGCTTTCTGAAAATTCATATAAATCTTGGTAATATTGGTATAATAATATTTATATATTTCAATAATTAAATTATGAAATTATTTTGAAAACTTGAAAATTACATATAAATAGGTAAATTTCTAATATGAGAATCATTTTAATCATAGTATTTTTATTTAAAATAGAGATTTAATCAAATTTTTATCTCTCAGAATTTTTTTAAAACTTAAAAATAAGATGAAAATATGTGTATTTTCTTTCTCAAAAACCAATCTTTGTATTTTTAATTAAAATAATATGAATTTAATACAATTTTTTTCTTATTGAAATTTTTAACAGCATAAAAATTATATGAAATTAGCTAAATTTGCTTTCTCAAAATTCATTTAAATTTACGAAATTTTTAGTATTATAATATTTATTTATCACAATTTTTTCTACCATATATTTTTTTAAAAGCTTAAAAATAAAAGAAAATAGATAAATTTCTAATTAAGAGAATCATTTAAATCGTTGTATTTTTAATTAAAATTATAATTATTTTTCATTTTTAAACTTTCTAAATTTTTTAAAAGTTTAAAACTTAAGTGAAAAAGATGTTTATTTGATCTCTCAAAATTCATTTAAATCTTAGCATTTTTAATAATAAAAATACAATTTAATTCTAAATTTTGTCGTTCTGATATTTTTTTAAAGACTAAAAATTTGTTGAAAATAGGTATATTTCCTTTCTCGAAAATCATTTTTGCTTTGTATTTTCAATTAATAAAATATGAATTTAATCCAATTTTTTAATTTCTAAAATTTTTAAATGAATATAATTTGTGAAAATATTCCTTTCTCAATTTTCATAAATATCTTCGTAATTTTTAGTATAATAATATTTATTTATTTCTATATTTAATTTATGAAATTATTTTAAAAGCTTGAAAATTACATGAAAATAGTTAAATTTCTATTATGAGAATCATTTAAATCATAGTATTTTTAATTTTTTTGCTTTCTAAAAATTTGTCTTCGAAATTTTTAGTAAAATAATATTTATTTATTTTAATATTTAATTTATGAAATTATTTTAAAAGCTTAAAAATTAATGAAAAATAGGTAAATTTCTATTATGAGAATCATTTAAATCATAGTGTTTTTAAATAAAATAATACTGATTCTTTCAATTTTTACTCCTACTAAATTATTTTAAAAGCTTAAAAATTGAGTGAAAAGAGTCAAATTTTTTTTCCAAAATCCATTTAATTCTTAGAATTTTTAATTAAGGGGAGGGTTCGGTTTAAAAACTTTTTTTTATTTTTGACCGATTTGGCTGAAATTTTCTGTGTATATAGCTTTTTTCCCGATGAAAAAAGCTTCATTTTTAGTGTTTTTATGAGTCTATAACGGTTTCATAGGTATTAGTGGTCATAACTCAAAAAATAAAAGAAATAGCGGGATAAAAATATTTTTCTACATGAGATGAAAATTGGCCTGAACAATCTTAACCCCAATCTCTTTAATCCGCTGGAAGCGATTTTTGATATCACGTTCAAAAAAAGAGGTATAATCAATCAAATTTTTTTTTTGAAAAATTTGTTACCCTTTCGGAGAAAAAAATTATTTAAAAAAACTCCTTTTCAGAAATTTTGATTAAATTTGGAAATTGATTAGAGGAGAGATAGGTCTACAACATTTATTTAGAGCATTAATAAATGCTATTTGTTTGAAGGAAGGTATAGCCTCTCAAACTTTTAAATTTTTGAAAATTTTCTAAAAAATGGACCTTTTTTGAGAGGTCATATCTCGGAAAAAACAAATCAGATCGAATAAAGTATAAAGAAAAATTTGTAGAACCATTACACTTCTATGAGTATATCAAATCTTATATACGTAGTAGTTATATTTTTTTTAAAAAAAATATTTTTCCACGGAAAGGTGGATTTTTTTTTTTTAAACATAATTTTTTCGATAGTGGGTCAGTCTTGGGCTAATATCATTTTTTGTATAACTCTGATAGCAAAAGTCTTTTAAAAGTTTTTGTAGCCAATGGAATTAGAAACACACCCTTCAAATTTCAGACCAAAAATTTTTTTATGTGGCTTCAATATAGATTTAAATTTGAAAAAACATTCCGAAATAACTGCTAAACATTAAATCCTCGTAAAAACGTTAGAAATCGAGTTTTTTCGTCGGGAAAAAAGCTATATATACTGAAATTTTCAAGAGAATCGGAATGAAAAAATTTTTTTTTAAAAAGGCGAGCCTGCCCATTTTACATCGAACCCACCCTTATTAAATGAATACAGGCTTATTCAAACTTTATTGTTCTGAAATTTTTTTAAAACTTAAAAAATATATGAAAATTCGTATATTTGCTTTCCCAAAAATCAATCTTTGTATTTTTAATTAAATAATATGAATTTAATACAATTTTTTTCTTATTAAAATTTTTAACAGCATAAAAATTATATGAAATTAGCTCAATTTGCTTTCTCAAAATTCATCTAAATCTTCGAAATTTTTAGTTCAATAATATTTATTAATTGCAATTTTTCGTTCACAAATTATTTTAAATGACATGAAAATAGATAAATTTCTATAATGAGAATCATTTAAATCAGAATTTTTAATTAAAATAATGATTTTTTTAAATTTTTACTCCTACGAAATTTTTTAAAAGTTTAGAACTTAACTGAAAAGAGGTGAATTTGCTTTCTCAAAATTCATTGAAATCTTAGTATTTTTAAATAAAATAATACACTTTAATTATAAATTTTGTCGTTCAAGTATTTTTTTTAAAGCTTAAAATTTAGATGAAAATAGGCAAATTTGCTTTCTCAAAAATAATTTTAGCTTTGTATTTTTAATTAAGAAAATTAGAATTTAATCCAACGTTTTCCTTTCTGTAATTTTTAATAGTATAAATATTATCTGAAATTAGCCAAATTTTCTTTCTGAAAATTCATATAAATCTTGGTAATATTGGTATAATAATATTTATATATTTCAATAATTAAATTATGAAATTATTTTGAAAACTTGAAAATTACATATAAATAGGTAAATTTCTAATATGAGAATCATTTTAATCATAGTATTTTTATTTAAAATAGAGATTTAATCAAATTTTTATCTCTCAGAATTTTTTTAAAACTTAAAAATAAGATGAAAATATGTGTATTTTCTTTCTCAAAAACCAATTTGTATTTTTAATTAAAATAATATGAATTTAATACAATTTTTTAAAAAAAAAAAAAAAAAAAAAAAAAAAAAAAAAAAAAAAAAAAAAAAAAAAAAAAAAAAAAAAAAAAAAAAAAAAAAAAAAAAAAAATTTTTAGTATTATTTTCACAATTTTTTCATATATTTTTTTAAAAGCTTAAAAAAAAGAAAATTTTTTTAAGAGAATCATTTAAATTTGTATTTTTAATTAAAATTTTTTTCATTTTTAAACTTCTAAATTTTTTAAAATTTAAAACTTAAGTGAAAAAGATGTTTATTTGATCTCTAAATTCATTTAATCTTAGCATTTTAATAATAAAAATACAATTTAATTCTAAATTTTTCGTTCTGATATTTTTTTAAAGACTAAAAATTTGTTGAAAATAGGTATATTTCCTTTCTCAAAATCATTTTTGCTTTGTATTTTAATTAATAAAATATGAATTTAATCCAATTTTTTAATTTCTAAAATTTTTAAATGAATATAATTTGTGAAAATATTCCTTTCTCAATTTCATAAATATAATCTTTATTTATATTTAATATGAAATTATTTTAAAAGCTTGAAAATTACATGAAAATAGTTAATTTCTATTATGAAATCATTTAAATCATAGTATTTAATTTTTTTGCTTTCTAAAAATTTTCTTCGAAATTTAGTAAATAATATTTATTATTTAATTTTAATTATGAAATTTTTAAAAGCTTAAAAATTAATGAAAAATAGGTAAATTTCTATTATAGAATCATTTAATCATAGTGTTTTTAAATAAAAAAATACTGATTTTTTCAATTTTTACTCTACTAAATTATTTTAAAAGCTTAAAAATTGAGTGAAAAGAGTCAAATT
>SEYY01003005.1:47500-52500 GCA_009176605.1 Armadillidium nasatum | reverse complement strand
CTAGGATCCCGAAGTGGGATCGAACCGGCTCCCTCAAGTACGTGAGTCAATCACCCTACCGTTTGAGCCACGATATTATATTCATTCTTAAAAAAAAATTACTTCAAAAATCTGTAAAACTTCTCAAAGCATTCGATTGCCATTTTCAGGAATGAGAAATGGTAATTTATGCTAAAAATTAGTTCCATCAATTCCTACTATACATTAACCACCTAAAAATATGTAGATCAACATGAAGCGATTAATCGTTATCGGAAAACATACATACAAATTTCTACATGATTCACAAAAGAGAGTTACACAAATATTTAAGATGTTTTTTGACTGACTAAACGTAGATACCATCCTCCTTCGTTTCAGGCTAAATTGAAACCAAAGTTTTAAGGGTATATCACAAAAGATATTTTTTTTTTTAGGTCTCGTCGATTTGGATGGAACCTTAAGGATATTTCTTCCTCTATTCTACTCTTAGTTTAATCCAACCCCATCCTTCCAGAATGATTCATTTAAATTTTGAGGCGATCAATTTGCTTCATCTCTTATATATTTTAATCGGTCTGAAATTAGTCATTCATTCATTGTTTCTCTGATTCGAAGAGAATTTAGTTCTTGACGAATCTCTCTCTCTCTCTCTCTCTCTCTCTCTCTCTCTCTTCAAATTATCTCGAATTTTTCAATATACTGAAAACTGGAAATATCCATACTATTGAGCATCTCTTCTGGAAAGACATCTCTAGGATCTGGATATTAGTTATTATTATTACAATTATTATTATTATTATTATTATTATTATTATTATTATTATTATTATTAAGATTATCATAATTATTATTATTATTATTATTATTATTATTATTATTA
Organism: Armadillidium nasatum; assembly: GCA_009176605.1. Lineage (NCBI taxonomy): Eukaryota > Metazoa > Arthropoda > Malacostraca > Isopoda > Armadillidiidae > Armadillidium > Armadillidium nasatum. Next base: position 51,638 of record SEYY01003005.1, on the reverse strand, counting down.
TTAATGCTTTTTTGAAACATTTAGCTTATATATTTTATATATATATATATATATATATATATATATATATATATATATATATATATATATATATATATATATATATATATATATATATATATATATATATATATATATATATATATATATATATATATATATATATATATATATATATATTGAAATTTTAAATTATGTATTTGTTATATGAAAAGAAAAAAAGCAAATCATTCTAGACTGAAGTGGAAGGCCTCCCGCTTGGACGTAGCCTAAGTCCTCGTTGGCATCGCTTAGCAAATCCACAACAATATCATCTCTATAAAATCATTAATTTTGCTATATATATATATATATATATATATATATATATATATATATATATATATATATATATATTATATATATATATATATATATATATATATATATATATATTATATATATATATATATATATATATATATATATAATATATATATATATATATATATATATATATATATATATATATATATATATATATATATATATAATTATATATATATATATATATATATATATATATATATATATATATATATATATATATATATATATATATATATATATATATATATATATATATATATATATATATATATATATATATATATATATATATATATATATATATATATATATATATATATATATATATATATATATATATATATATATATATATATATATATTATATATATATATATATATATATATATAAACTCGACTGTTATGAGTACCTGGAGAAACATTCGGGAGAATCTTAAAAGTAACTTGAGAAAGTTGCTTGACACTTAATATTACTAATTCAATAGTTCCATTTATTATTATAATTATTTTTAATTTTATTATTATTATTATTATTATTATTATTATTATTATTATTATTATTATTATTATTATTATTATTATTATTATTATATTATTATATTATTAAAAAAAATAGAAATTCTTAATATTAATAAACTATTTAAGGATTCTTTAATTATTATTATTATTATTATTATTATTATTATTATTATTATTATTATTATTATTATTATTATTATTATTATTTTATTATTATTATTATTATTATTATTATTATTATTATTATTTTTATGATTATGATATTATTATTATAATTAACATTATATCTTATTTTTTCTCTTCTTTTTCCTTTATTATTATTATTATTGGCCAGAGTTTACATTAGCGGCCATGCATAACTCAAAAACTATTAATCTTACATTAAAAATGATTATATTTTTGAAATCCTCTTCAAATTTTTGGTAAGAAAAATTTGGAAATGAAAAATAAATTCTTATAATAAATTTTATTACAAAAGTATATTTTACTTCTTTATAAGCCTTGCAAGAATTAGCAATGTCACTTTTTTTAAAAATTTTAGAAATTGGAAAACATGGGAAATACCCCAAATCGTCAACAGGAAAAGTAGTCTACAATATCATCATCACTCACGGGTCGGGGGGTACGGGGGGCAGAGGCCCCCGTAGACAAATGTTCGATTTTTTACATGCTCTACTTTTTAATTATCAACTTATCGTACATTTTTATAGATATTTATACTTTTTATTTTTAATTTTTTAAACATTTTTTTATAGTTTTCTTACTGCAAATTACCCAAGGATTTCAAAAATATAATCCTTTTTAATGTACAGTTAGTAGTTTTTGAGTTATGCATGGCCGCCAAAGTAAACTCTGACCATTATTATTTTTATTATTATTATTATTATTATTATTATCATTATTATTATTATTATTAAATAATTTTTTTCTACTTCTATAATTTTTATTACTATTATTATTTTTATAATAATCATTATTTTTGCTTTTATTATTATTATTATTATTATTATTAGTATTATTATTATTTTAATTATCATTATTATTATTTTAATTATTTCTATTAATATTTTCTTTTATTATTAATACTATTATTATTATTATTATTATTATTGTTATTATTATTATTATTATTATTATTATTATTATTATTATTATTTTATCGGGAAAACTTTATATTTATATATATATATATATATATATATATATATATATATATATATATATATATATATATATATATATATATATATATATATATATATATATATATATATATATATATATATATATATATATATATATTATATATATATATATATATATATATTATTAGTGATGGCATCCGCATCCGCATGCGCGGATGCGGAACATCGCGCAAAAATCAACATCCGCATCCGCATTTTCATTTTCGAAAATTCAACATCCGCATCCGCATCCGCATCCGCCTCACTTTCGGAAAATTCAACATCCGCATCCGCATCCGCATCCGCACTTTCAAAAATTTAACATCCGCATCCGCATCCGCATCCGCACTTTCCAAAATTCAACATCCGCATCCGCATTTCGAAAATTCATCCGCATCCGCATCCGCAAATTAGAAAATATGACATCCGATCCATCACTAATATATATATATATATATATATATATATATATATATATATATATATATATATATATATATATATATATATATATATATATATATATATATATATATATATATATATATATATATATATATATATATAATATATATATATAATATGCGAATTGTAGATCAAGAGTGAGGGTGAAGAGAGAACTATCGAATTGGTTTAGCATAGGTTTAGCATAGGAGTGGGATTGAGAAAAGGGTTTGTAATATCTCCATGTTATTTAATCTATTGATGAATGGTTTACTTAGAAAAATGGAGAGAGAAGGGAAGAGTATTACGTTGAGAAATATGGAGGGTGAATGTTTTACTTTTTGCAGATGATGCGGCATGTGTTGGTGACAGAATCTGGTAGAAAAGATGAGAATACTTGTGAAAGAGTTTGAAGGGAAATGTGCAAACACGAGATTGAAATTCAATCCAACGAAGAATAAAGGTATGAGGATTGGAGGTGGGGATGAGGAAATGTGGAATGAGGAATTGGTTTGTAGAAGTGTGAGAATTTAAACTTGAGGAGGTGAATGAATTCAAATATCTAGTAATGTTGGGTGGAAGGAAAGGGTGGGACGGAAAAAGGAATAAAGAACAGAGTGGTAGAAGAATGAAAGTATTGGGGGCCTAAGAAAAGTATGGAAGAAAGGAAAAATTTCGAAAGAAATAAAGATAAGAATGTTTGAATGTATGTGTTCACCTTCTGTATTGTATGTGTGTGAAACATAGACGATAAGTGCTCGGTCGAGAAAAAGTTTCAATGTCTTTGAGATGAAAGATTTGAGAGCGATATATAAATTGAGAAGGATTGATAGGATTAGAAATGAAAGAATAAGGGAGATACGTAAATGGAAGAAGGGTGTAATTGACAGAGAGGAGGAGAATGTGCTAAAATGGTTTGGACATATGTGAAGAATGACAGAGAACAGAATGGTTGGCAAAGTACGTAGATCCGATGTAGATAGGGGAAGGGTAGGGGGAGGGGAAGGCCGAAGTGGAGATGGATGGAAGGAATTTGAGTTTAGACGAGGGTAGAAGATTTGTGGAGACAGAGATGGAGGGAGGTGGTGAAAGTGTTGAAAGGTAAGAATAGTTATGTTTGTAAGGGAATTGGTTGTGAAAGCGTTGAAAGGTAAGAATAGTTATGTTTGTAAGGGAATTGTGGCGGGCACCACCTCACGAAAGTGGGAAAGGTGATAGTGAAATATATATATATATATATATATATATATATATATATATATATATATATATATATATATATATATATATATATATATATATATATATATATATATATATATATATATATATATAATTAAGATCCACATCCGCATCCGCATCCGCATCCGCATCCTCATCAAAATTAACATCCGCATCCGCATCCGCATCCTCATCAAAATTAACATCCGCATCCGCATCCGCATCCGAACTTTCGAAAATTCAACATCCGCATCCGCATCCGCATCCGCATCCGCACTTTTCGAAAATTCAACATCCGCATCCGCATCCGCATCCGCACTTTCGAAAATTCAACATCCGCATCCGCATCCGCATCCGCACTTCTCCAAAATTCAACATCCGCATCCGCATCCGCATCCGCA
>SEYY01003005.1:35000-37500 GCA_009176605.1 Armadillidium nasatum | reverse complement strand
ATCACCGATATCAAATGAGTTAAGAGAGAGTATAACGAAAAGTATATTATTATTATTATTAAATATAGAAGAAAACAGGTAAGGATATACCTATTACAAACAAGGAGTCTAGTCTGTGGCGATGAGAGTAAGACAGAAAACCCACAACGAGACCAAAACCTGCAGTTGCCAATTTATTGTGCACACATAGATTTTGCTTGGTTCGACGATGACATATAGCCAAGTATATAGAATGGTTTTGTTAATCAAGTTTTATGTTGAGAAGGCGTAAAGACAGTAATTTTTCTAAAAAGAATGAGCGCTTCGTCAAGTTCGGCTATTCTGAATACCATGATCCGCAATTGCAGTAAAAAACATATTTTTTAATTTATTAGTAAAAATTTAGAGTGAAGTAGGATGCAGATGTCGATCAAAGTTCGGGAAAGGTGATATAAAAGGCAAAGATGTGCCAATAGTGGAGTTAAGTGAAACATGGTAAAAGAATATACACATTTAGAATCCTTATTAATATTGAACTTTATTTTAAAACTTTGAACTCGATCCTATTCAAAAGGAGGATGGATATGAAACCATCCTAGATCCTAGAATATTAATCTATTCTAGAGTGGAAGACACCTTTGTATCGAAGATACTGTAAAGAGCAAAATAAATCTAGAAATCTAAAAACAGAATAATAGAAAGTTGACTATATCTATTACATGCATTTCTTCGATATGAAATAAAGCCTGATGCATTGGTAGTTATCCGTATCAAGCTTTAATCGGAGTATGTAAAAATAATATAGAAGTCAGAAGTTTCGACACAAGGTCAATTGTCAGAGATACAGCCATGAGAGATGGTAGCAATTCTCCCTACAGGTGGATAAAATGTGGAAGCGGGTAAGCAGCGAGACTAGCACGATCCGTAGTCAGACAGAGATAAGATAGGGTTAGAGGTAGGTGTGATACTTGAGTAGGAATAAGATAGTGAGAATTGGGGAGATCAAGGTTCAATACAAATAAGAGTATTATTGGAATAATTAAGAGACAAATGATTAATTTGTATTGTGAGCGCCTCGTATGTCACCTTTGCCACCATGTATACACCAGGAGGATGAAAGTATTAAATATATTTATTATAATAATCTTTATTAAATAGACTTATTAATTAAAAGTATACAGCTTTATTAGGTTAACGTTGGATATATAGGTTACACTGAAAAGTTAGCACACTATATTTAGTTATAAAAATATATATACAATAAAGAAATATAATGGATACCATTATATCATCCTAATTATAAACTTTATAATCACACTTCTCAGCCACTATATGTTCTATTAGACTTCTATCCAAGTTTTAACACATTTAATATAATACGGTCTACATTAATTTATGCTAGAAATACTAATTATCATAAATCCAATGAATGAAATCGTAGGGAGTAATGAGTAATTCTTAATACGTTTTGATTAATAGTGTGATTAAGTTTTATAGGCGCAGATATATATATGAAATGAAAAGTCTTAGCGCAAGGAATGCTTTTTAAAATATAATTCAACACACATAATAAATTAGATTATAAACACCCAGATTATATAACCGAAAATGGACTTGAAAGATAGAAGGACTCAGATATATCGTATGAAGATCAACAGGTTAAAATCTAAATACTTTTTTTATAATCACGTTATATATCTTTCAACTCACTCACTTTAGTTTCAAACAGACTACAATAGTCCAAATAATAAAATAAGTTTGCCAACCAACTATGTTTCAAGTAAAGGAAAGATTATTGTAGTTATCACTATACAGATGGAGAGAGAAGAAAGAATTAAAGAAGGAGGAGGAGAAAGAAGAAGAAGAAGAAGAAGAAGAAGAAGAAGAAGGAAAGACAGAAGAAGAAAGCACAGGAAAATAATGCATGAAAATAATCGAAATAAGTAGATAGAGACTTGAAGTATTCGAGAGTAGAGAAACCATTCAGGAAGCATAAAACAATTTTCATTAAAAAAAAGGAATATCTATCTTACAGGTTCAGTGATATACAGTACTTAACATTGATGAAATTGTATATCTTTGACTCATTTTTATATTTCTTATCCTCACTTACATCTTTTTCAATTTTTTCAACTGGCTATCCTAACGATGGACTTATCCGCACTAAAAGACTCAAATAATTCTTCACTTATAAGAGAACTTAAAAATTGTAATCAAGATATATTTTATTATCTTTGATATCTGTTTTTTTACACAACTCTTATTCATGTAATAAACTACCTATATGTTAGATATTATTGGAATTTTGTGAAATTAAATATTTAATTTACAATTATATTTCATTAATAATTATATTATATATAGTATAAAACATTTTAAAAAAGTTGATACGTTTATTTCATGCTATATAAATAATTATATAATATATTGATAAATTATTATATATATATATATCTAGTATATATATATATATTATAATTAATATGGTTTAATAAAATATATAATTAAAATCATGATTAAG
>SEYY01003005.1:7500-10000 GCA_009176605.1 Armadillidium nasatum | reverse complement strand
ATTATAATAAAGATTCAAAAATACGGGATGATTTAATAATAATAATAATAATAATAATAATAATAATAATAATAATAATAATAATAATAATAATAATAAAAATAATAATAATTTCAAAGGGATCAAATCCCTCTATATATGCGAATTGTGGAGAGAGGGTGTATTTGTGTAGAGAATTGACCAAATGGTTTAACGTGGGAGTTGGACTGAGACAGGGGGTGTGCTATGTCTCCGTGGTCGTTTAATCTGCTAACGGATGGTGTTGATAGGAGGATGGACGGATCGAGGTAGGGAGAGAGAGATTTGAGGTGGTAGAAGAGTTCAAATATCTGGGAATGCTGGTGGAGGGAAAAAAGGTGAGATGGAAGAAGAAATAATGAATAGAGTGATGGAAGGAATGAAAATGATGGAAGATTAAGGGAGCTATGAAGAAGGGGAGAATACCAAAGGAAATAAAAGGTAAGAATATATGAGAGAATGTATTTGGCATCTGTAATGTATGGGTATGAAACATGGATGATGAATGCTCAGACGAGAAAAAGATTAGAAGTTTCTGAAATGAACTGATTGAGGGGTATTTGTGAGTTATGGAGGACTGGTAGAATTTGATACAAAAAATAAAGGAGACGTGTAAATGAAGTAAGGGAATAGTCGGTAGAGCAGAGTAGGATGTATTAAGGTGGTTTGGGCATATTTGTAGAATAAATGAGGATCGGATGGTAGGTAGAGTGATAATATCCAAGGTGGAAGAAGGATAAAGGGAGGGGACAAGGTTAAAGTGGAGATGGATAGATGGGGTGAAGGATATTTTTGGAGAAGAGGAGAAGTTTGAATGTGGACGAGAATTGGAGAGTTGCGGAGGACATAGAGAGAGAGAGATTGAGGGTAATGGTGATGGGGGGAAGGAGATAAAGTGTGTGCATGTGTGAGGAAACTGTAGTAGGCACTACCTCAGGAGAGAGGAAAAGGTAAATGGTAAAATAAAAAATAATAATAATAATAATAATAATAATAATAATAATAATAATAATAATAAATAATAATAATAATATGTAGAAGAATATACTACTATTGCTACTACTACTACTACTACTACTACTACTACTACTACTACTACTACTACTAATAATAATAATAATAATAATAATAATAATAATAAATAATAATAATAACAATAATAATAATAATAATAATAACAATAATAATAAAATTACATCTGTTTAACTGGGTTAATTTTTTTAATCAATGTTAAATTTTAATAATTTTTCATTCTTCTAAAATCGATTAAGTGACCTTCATTGAGCGAAACAATACAGTTTGCCTCTTCCTATACTATTGAAATTAACACAATATTTAGAAGAAAAATTTTGAATTATAAATTTTTTGAAGCAAATATTGAATATTACTGAAAGATTAATAGATAAATTGTTTATTGAATATTAATATTAAAAAAAATATTGAAAACTGAACATTGTTCAAAACTACTGAATACTATTACACCAACAAATTCTTAATTCTTAATAAAATATATTTAATAAAATATTTTTAATTAAACATTTTTAATTAAATATTTTTAATCCTTTATCTCATGCAACATAATAATGTTCTCGATAAAATAACAACAAAAGAAAATTTAATTTAATTTATTTTGCAAAGTAATTTTTGCCTTCTTTTAACTTAGGATAATAGCAAACGAACGACAGTTTTGTAGCTCGTAGTCCAAGAAGTCCCATTTATTTTGCCTCACGTCAAAATTCGTATAAGGGTCCATTGAATACAATCAATAGTTCGCAAGTCGTGTCGAACCAAGGCAAACGCGTGACAGTTTGTAGCGAAGAGCACAAGAGGTTCTACCTACTTTGTCTCAAGTCAAAATTCGTATAAGGGTCCACTGAATACAATTTATTGTTCGCAAGTCGTGTCGGTCGAAGCAGACGAGCTACAGTTTGTATCGAGTAGTACAAGAAGCTCCGCCCACTACGTAACTGATACTAAGTAAAACTAGCCTCATTGGAGCATGTTACATCTTTCAACGAGTTACAATTCACTCTATATTTTCGCATATAATTCATTTCAGTTTCAAGATATCTTCCCAACAAATTGTAGATTGTTAGATTTTTTGTGCTAGGGTGGTCAAAAATTTTTTTTACAGAAATTATGGAGAGCACAGACGTCAGGATGATGATGTAACATTATATGCTAAATTATAGGGTTGTGCCACCCCCCCCCTACCACTCGCACATCATCCACCCCCTTGAAAAAAATTAGAAAAATAAATAACAATACGTTTTCTTCCTTACGATGTAACCTCAGAGGCTGATTATAAAACATATTCTTACACACCCACACATCAAAGACATACACACAAATATCCTTCACAAACCCCTATCCCTAAACTTTAAGGGAAAATGAAAAACAAATCAGCAATACTAATAAATTTCATCCCTTTATTTTTACTTAATTCATCCCTTTATATATATATATATATATATATATATAT
>SEYY01003004.1:0-35048 GCA_009176605.1 Armadillidium nasatum | reverse complement strand
TATTTTATGAAAGAGTGAATCGACTATATATGATTCATCTAAATAAAGACTCTTCAAGATGTCCAATGCCACCTCCAAATTTTCATCAATATTGGGCAAATGCTCAATATCTTTAAGAGCATTGCCCTCCAAAAGTGACTTCAAATAATGAAGCTTGGCGGCATCAGATACATCTCTTCTAGCTCCATAAATATTTTGAAATGAGAGCAAGAATGAACGGAAAGAATGTCGGTCCCCTTCACCCTTGAATATCTGACACTTGATTGCAGGGATTTTTATTTCCTGCTTTGAGGCTTGAATATTTTTTAGAATATTCTGCATTTCCTCACGCGACACAGTGTCGTCCCGAGAATGATCTGACGCAGAAGAATTAGAATATCTCCTTATTTCAGGAGTCATTCTGAGGAGCAACTTTTCATTATTCATATGATAATGTGATGTTTCTATGATCTCCTCATCTAAAATGCTGGAGTCATATTTGAAAGAAGAAGAATTAGAGATTATTTCTTCTATCTTATTATCGAAGATCTTGACTTCCTCAATATGTTTCTTTACTCCTTCTAGCTGCGATAAAGTAATCTGACTATCTTCCTCGCTAGAAGAGAGTTCCAGAATACTTTTGAAAAGAAGAGTGATCTTTCTTTTGATCACAGCTCTTGCTCTCTTCACTGGGGACAACTCTTCTTTCAATTTTTGAAGAAGCTGATTACATTCTTCAGTAGAGAGGGTGGCTACGTTATCCCTCTTCAATTCTCCACTTAAGCTGTTTTCCAGTTCTGAAAGCAACTGAGATGCAGCCGTTTTATTGAAAAGAGTCATTTTGAAAAGATTATGTAAATTACAAACGCAAAATTACGCAAATAAAACGCAAATACGCAAAATACTTAAACTCAAATACGCAAACGAATATAAATCGCAAATGTGCAACAGTAAATTGAAAACACATATATATATATATATATATATATATATATATATATATATATATATATATATATATATATATATATATATATATATATACAAAACTCTTAAATGTCTTTCGTTAAGACTATAGTATTATATATAATACTTCGACTATAGGTTAGCTTTTCTAAACCTTATTTCAGGTCGTTTAAGCTTTTTACGTATATACAAATATAAATATTTGTATATGCAACCTATTTTACAATTAAAGAATGTTAAGCGTAAATTAGACTGTAATAAATTTTCACACGATGTGAAAATTGACGTAATACGTGAAACGTAAATTTCACCAGATGAAGTCTGGGAAACTTAAAATTTTCTTAAGATGAAATCTTAAGACCACAATTTTTCTCAAGATAAAATAATCAAAGGTAGATTATTTCATTAAGGTTGTTCAATGTGCGAACAAAAATATATCCGGATGTAAGGATTTTTTCAAGTTCAATAATAAATAGTTTAGTCGACTATTTATATCGATTAATTAGAGGTTTAGTTATTTGGAGGCTATATTCCTTCCTGGAGACTGGAGTTTGTCGATTATATAAATATGTAATACTTAAATAATCGGAGATGTTATTACTTTAGTAAAAGCTTTGAGAAAAATTGTGTTTTTCTCACCGCTTAAAGACGAATATATTCTATCCGTCCTCAGCCTCCAAGAATAAGTAGTTTAAGTGTTATCAAACAGAGCTCTCTAAGATTTAACGAATATTGACACGAAAGACTCTGAATGTAACTATTACTTCAAGAATACTCGCACTCCGATACAATCACTTGCACTTGATTATAACTAGATTTAACGACAATACAAGCAATTGAACCGAAGTCTAGAATATTCTTTCAGTATGCAAAGGAAGATTTTGAACTCTTTGATGTTTGCCTCGAAATTAGACTATATCTTTATACTGTATTATCGATAAATATATAATCATAAACGAATAAGACACAACGAAAGGTCTAGAAATAAGGAGCAATAATTTTGCACGACTTGATTGTGAGACACAAAAAATCATAAAGATGTTAATTCAAAACTGGCAACCTTTGACTTCAACTCCAGTCTCCAGAAACATGAGCCTCTTTTTTAACTAGAAGAATATTTAAACTGGCAACTACCAATTATAATTTTTATAATATATATATATATATATATATATATATATATATATATATATATATATATATATATATATATATATATATATATATATATATATATAATATATGTGTGTGTGTGTGTGCCCATCCTTGAAAACGGCTTTGCCCGTGAGTGGTGGTGATCTGTAAAAAAAATATATATATATATATATATATATATATATATATATATATATATATATATATATATATATATATATATATATATATATATATATATATATATATATATATATATATATATATATATATATATATATATATATATATATACTCCAGAAACTCGTGCCAACTATATTTCATCCCGGATTCGTGCAAAATCTGTAATTCGTAACACCAAAATCTCTTTTCTCCGAAGAAATTGCGGTAATCTTTCTGGCACTTCTTCCTCATGCTCTTTCCGACATTTTTCAAAACCTGAAAACTGTAACTTTGCTTTTTCCTCTTTCCCTTCCGTTCGTAACTTCCAACGGCATAACTACTGCTTTGCCTTTTTCTGAAGCTGAACTCTTCGCTTTAACTTTTCCACTAGTTGAACTTCAGCCGATTCCGGAGCTATTCCTCTTCCATCAACCCCCTCCAACTCATTTATGCCTTAAATTATATTTTCTTCTAAAGATGTAATTTCTGCTCTCTCTGAGCTTAACACTAAGTAGGTTTACGGCCCTGACGGAATACCTTCTTTGGTTTTCAAATCTTGTGCTTCCGAGCTTTCACCTTGCACAGGTAAACTATTTCGTCTTTGTTTCTCTACTTCAACCTTCCCTTCTTGCTGGAAACGGGCGCTCATTCAGTCTGTGCTGAAGAAGGGGAATCACATTCAACCCTCCATCTACCGTCCCATTTATTTAACCTCAGTTCTTTCTAAAGTTTTCCAATCTATTCTTAACTGGAAGATTTTTAAACACCTCAATTCTTCTTATCTTATCTCAGATCGATAGTATGGCTTTCGTAAGAAGCACTGAACTGGTAATATTCTTTCCTTTCCGTCTGACACTTGGTCCTCCGCTCTTCGGCATTCCGATGAATATTTTGCTGTCACGCTGGAAATATCGAAAGCCTTCGATAGAGTCTGGAGTAAATCTTTGATTTCTAATCTTCCCTCTTTCGGTATCTAACCTTCTCTCTGTGATCTTCTTTCCAATTTCCTTTCTTGTCATTCTATAGCAGTTGTTGTAGAAGGCCACCGTCCTTCCTTTAAATCTATTAATAGTGGTATTTCTCAGGGTTCTGACCTATTCACAACACTCTATTATTTCATCTCCTATCCATACCTATGTTGATGACTCCTCCTTTCATTACTACATTCAGTTTCAAAAACGTCCCTCCCACAACAGTTAATAGACTTGAGGAGGGTAGCCTTTGAGCAACTAGCCTCTGATCTATCTTGCATTTCATATTGGGGCCGAGAATACATGGTTGTTTTCAATGCCTAAAAAACTCAGTTAATCCATCTCTCTACTCGACACAATCTTCCACACAACTATGATATCTTCTTCGAAAACACACAATTGAAACCTTCATCTGTTCTTAATATTCTCGGTGTATTTATTTCTCGTGATGTTTCTTGGACAGATCGCATTACTTCTCTTTCTAAACAAGATTCTAAGAGGTTGGGTGTTCTGAGATGCCTTCAGAATTTCTTCACGACAACACAGTGCCCGCTCTCTAAAAGGGTGTTGTTAGCCCCTGTATGGAGTACACTTCACACATTTATGGTGATTCCACTCGTATCACTAATTTTCTTTTCATTTTCGTTTCATCAACTCTCCTTCAATCTTTTTCTGATCGTCGAATTGTTGCGTCACTCTCTCTATACTATCGCTATTACAATGGACACTGCTCTTCTGAGCTCTCTCGTCGCGTACCTGATGCAATGAGAAGAGCTCATGAGAAACACTTCTTTGCACATTCTCATCCTTTCTCTGTCCAACTTTCCGACCCTAGACTTAACCTCTATGCTCAGTCTTACATATACCTTACTCTTTAGGTCTGGAACACACTCCCTTTATCTATTTTCTAAACTTCCTTTGACTTGCACACTTTCAAACGCTGTGTATCTGAACATTTCGACCTCCAGCGACCAGAATATTTCGGCATCCAGTGACCAGGATAGATTTTTCCAAATCCGGTGGAAATTAGTAGGACTCCGGTCTTTGCCAACAGGAGGTGATATTTTATATATATATATATATATATATATATATATATATATATATATATATATATATATATATATATATATATATATATATATATATATTTATGTACTACTTTTGAGTATGATATTTATTTTAAACAGTATGACGAAGAATAAGCATGGCATCAATTCAAGGTAATGTTCAGACTATTAATATAACAAATGATTTATTGACTTTAAAATTATTAAAATTATTTAAAATTCTTATATATATATATATATATATATATATATATATATATATATATATATATATATATATATATATATATATATATATATATATATATATATATATATATATATATATATATATATATATATATTATATATATATATATATATATATATATATATATATATATATATATATTATATATATATATATATATATATATATATATATATATATATATATATATATATATATATATATATATATATATATATATATATATATATATATATATATATATATATATATATATATATATATATATATATATATATATATATATATATATATATATATATATATATATATATATATATATATATATATATATATATATATATATATATATATATATATATATATATATATATATATATATATATATATATATATATATATATATATATATATATATATATATATATATATATATATATATATATATATATAGATATATATATATATATATATATATATATATATATATATATATATATATATATATATATATATATATATATATATATATATATATATATATATATATATATATATATATATATAATATATATATATATATATATATATATATATATATATATATATATATATATATATATATATATATATATATATATATATATATATATATATATATATATATATATATATATATATATATATATATATATATATATATATATATATATATATATATATATATATATATATATATATATATATATATATATATATATATATATATATATATATATATATATATATATATATATATATATATATATATATATATATATATATATATATATATATATATATATATATATATATATATATATATATATATATATATATATATATATATATATATATATATATATATATATATATATATATATATATATATATATTTATGTAAACACTAATAATGGCCCTGAATTAGCAGTGGATGTGATTTTACAGAGCGAATAAAACTTTGAATGAAGTAGAAAATCTTCATATAATCAACTTAAACATTTCTAATTTTATATTAAAATAAAATTTAATAAAAGATTTAACCTTAACATCAAAGCTTGTATTGTCCTGTAATATATAGGATATTTTTCTTACATTTTATAAATATCTAATTTGAAATGTAAAATACGCAATAGGCATAGTTTATGAAAATTGTTTTTTCCCCTATAATATGCCTATAGACCTCTACTTCTCTTGTATGATCTGACCTCCTTCCCTCCTCCTCCTGAGTCAGACAAAATGTCCCATCATGGAATTTGGAAGCGCCTGAGAAATGCATACATTTTGCTTAAACACTATTTAAAAAAAAAAAAAAAGAAAACTGCTCGAAATATCAAGAATTAAAAAAAAATATCGTTGATTCGGTACTAAAGATAAAATATCGATTTATCGATATCTGCTGATTAAATATTATCGATATTTTTTCGATAGTATTAAAAAAAATTTAGCAATATCGATATATATCCATCAACAATTTGGCATTGAGCATGAGGTCAGGAAAAATCACTATGAAATAATAACGTAATACTTAAAAAAATGTATAACTTCAAATTAATAAGGAAACTACTAAATTAAAGGAAAAAAAATTCTCTTCAGGTTGTGTACATTACAACAGATAACGGTGCAAATTTCTGTGCAACCTTTCGGATGGATGCTCATGCAGAAACAAATGACGAAGAAGAAGAAGAGCAGGTACCGATTCCAGAAATTGTGGTTAGTTCTGAAGAGATGGAGCAAATTAGTGACCCAGAGGTTCTGCTTACAAAATCTTTCTAGCAAGAAAATATGCTTGAAGAACATAATGCCCTTATCCTACTTAAACATCGCCTTTCCATTTCTCACACATTAAGCATCTTGGCTACTAGGGATGTTTCTAATGCTCCTCGCTGGACCTCTGGTACTAAGGATCTATTTAATAAGACACTTACCAAGGCACAGGCATTGTGGAATACTCAAAATAGGAAAACTATAATTGCTGCGAGAATCAAAAAGGAGATGGGAACAAAGCTTAAAACACCAATTGTTACTCACTGGAACTCCCTATACGATTCTATGAAAGACCTGCAAAAGAATCTTGATGGTAGAATGATTCAAATGCCTTGTCTTCCAGTATTTAATAAAACTGATAAGGAGGTAATTGCTGAGTACATCGAAATAATGACGACTATTGCTGTTAGGCTAGATCTGTTGCAGGATGAGAAGAATGCGTAAGTATGAGTCTTTTAGAATAACTTCCTCCTCAAGGACAATCTCGAGTAAATGCAACGAGAGATGCAAAATTTTAACTATGCCAAAAACTACATGCTAAAGCAACCAAAGCCAAACAAAGGGAAAGAAAAGACTTTGAACCGAGGTTCAACAGTGTCTTTGATAATTTTGATTTGCTTATAGCAACAGTGCAGCATCTTCACGTGAAGCTCGGAGTGGTACGTAGGTTAAATGAGGAAAAATACCCAGCTATCAAGATAAGGAGGATATTAGGGGAAATAAAGTGTAATATTGCATCAAATTTCACTCCTTTACATCAAGGAACTGAATGTGATGGGACTGAGTCTGATATAGGCCCAGTTTAGTTGAGTTAATTTTATAATTTGGAACAAACTTTAAGCATATATATATCTTATATATATATATATATATATATATATATATATATATATATATATATATATATATATATATATATATATATATATATATATATATATATATATATATATATATATATATATATATATATATATATATATATATATATATATATATATATATATATATATATATATATATATATATATATATATATATATATATATATATATATATATATAATATATATATATATATATATATATATATATATATATATATATATATATATATATATATATATATATATATATATATATATATATATATATATATATATATATATATATATATATATATATATATATATATATATATATATATATATATATATATATATATATATATATATATATATATATATATATATATATATATATATATATATATATATATATATATATATATATATATATATATATATATATATATATATATATATATATATATATATATATATATATATATATATATATATATATATATATATATATATATATATATATATATATATATATATATATATATATATATATATATATATATATATATATATATATATATATATATATATATATATATATATATATATATATATATATATATATATATATATATATATATATATATATATATATATATAGTCACAATACACTGACAATGTTTAAGATAAACTTAAAAAATATTTGAGTTCTTGATACCATTTCTTAATATTTCGGAAACTGAAGGCCCCACATATCCAGCAGACACCTCTGGAGGAGAAGTTAGGACAAATCTTTGATAGTTGGGTTGCACTAAATGTTCACCACAGTACCCCTCTCACTAGGAACCTTATTCCGTGGGAATACCAGGAGGTCTAAGTGGGCTTGTTTAAGTATAATACCCCATTAGCCAACTCAGCGGACGTGGAGAGGTTGTTTAGTTAAGGTTTTGACATTCTAAGACCAAAGAGGGCAGCCATACCATCCATCAATTTGGAAAAATTTATCTTTATCAAATGGAATATGACCCTGTTCAGAATGCAAGAGGAAAGCTACGAGGAGGAAGTGATCATAGATAATTGAATAAATAAAATTAAAATTTTTCTCAACTTTTGTTATAGATTTGCAACTCTCAAAAAAAAATTATAAATAATTCATCTTTACAAACTTGCGCTCAATTTTTTAATTTTTTTTATTTGCTTATTTTTTTTTATTTTTTATTTTTTTTTTGGGCGCTTCTAAATTTGCGCTTTAATAATTAAAAAAAATTTTTGTTTGCGAACATGTGCGCTTTTGCGCTTGAGCACTAAATTTTTGAAAAGATGCGCTTTGCGTTTACGCATTTAGTTTTTCTAATTTGTGCTTTTGCGTTTGCTCTCTAAAATTTAAAATTTCCCCACCCACCTCCGATATATATATATATATATATATATATATATATATATATATATATATATATATATATATATATATATATATATATATATATATATATATATATATATATATATATATATATATATATATATATATATATATATATATATATATATATATATATATATATATATATATATATATATATATATATATATATATATATATATATATATATATATATATATATATATATATATATATATATATATATATATATATATATATATATATATATATATATATATATATATATATATATTGGTTTTGGTTTACAGTGGTTCTTTTTTACCTCTATGTGTGCGTGGTGGTATGTCACTGAATGAATTGGTGTTTTTCTGGATTTGTAAACATGAACATTAACTACAAATGTACATACATTTGGCCAGACTTCGGATTGAGCCAGCAGAATATTTAAAAAAGTACTTAACGTACGTAAAAAAGGATTATATTTTTAGAATCCTTGACGAATTTCAGGTAGGAAACATTTGGAAATAAAAAATAAATGTTCGGTAAAACACCAAATTTAAGTTTGTTACGTCATCAGTTGTTGTACAAAACCATTTTTTTTTATAATTTAATTTTCAAACATTTTACACTTTTCCTACCTGAAATTCGACAAGGATTCTAAAAATATAATCCATTTTCAGGTACGTTCAGTAGTTTTTTAAATATGTTGCTGGATCAAACCGAGGTCTGACCCATACATTTTAAATCGGGATCAACACTTGTCGATAATTTGGTTTATATTTTTTAAGCTTATATGTATATTATTATATCTTTATAACAATGCACACAACCAACCACTCATCAGTTTATATTATTATTTATTTTAGTAATTCTGTGCAACCAAACTTCCTTAGTATGTATTCAATTGCCATCCCATTCTTGTCGTATAATAATTTTATATGCATATGTTGATGTAATCTACTAGTTATGTCTTATGCAGTGCCATATATTAGTGTTAAGTGTTTCATAATTATAGTTGTTTTTTGTTTTTTTCCTCCCAGCATTATACTCTTGAAAATGGTTTCAGAATATAACCGAAACGTAGAGAATAATGTTAATAATTTTAAAGTCAAATAAATCATTGTTATACAATGGTCTGACTTTACCTTAACTTGATGGCATGCTTGTTTTCATTATTATTATTAATATTATTATTATTATTATTATTATTATTATTATTATTATTATTATTATTATTATTATTATTATTATTATTATTATTATTATTATTATTATTATTATTATTATTATTATTATTATTATTATTATATTATTATTATTATTATTATTATTATTATTATTATTATTATTATTATTATTATTATTATTATTATTATTATTATTATTATTATTATTATTATTATTATTATTATTATTATTATTGTCATCATATATATATATATATATATATATATATATATATATATATATATATATATATATATATATATATATATATATATATATATATATATATATATATATATAATATATATATATATATATATATATATATATAGTTATTACTGTTAAATTTTTGGCTATGCTGTTTTGGTAATTTATTTTTTTATTTATCTATTTTATTGATAAATTCCATTTACATCAAAGATCTGATTATTTATGTATATCATATTAAGACTTACATAGAAAACAATTAAAAAATATCTCAAAGATTAGCACCTATTTTTGCTTTCCTTAAAGATACATTATTTCAATTACCTTTCAGTAGTTTCATTTTCATTCAGTGTTGCCAAATTTTTTACAATTTTTAGATTTCCAAATTTCCAAACTATGTTTTTGTTTCAAAAAGTCAAACTTCCTTAAATATTTAGATATCGTACCTGTCATGGAGATGAAAGAAAGGAATCAAAAAATCATATTGTGAGATGAACTGAACAATTAAAACTGAAACCAAAAATATATATATTCAGATTTTTGATACATCAAAACAGCTTTTTTTGTGAATTTGAATTTAAGCTCCAAGTATAATTCTAATGAAGTTTTATTACTCGTGAAAATGAGGGATTTGAACACCTAGTGTTGAACTACGTTCCTATCCTTCTCTCTCTTCTGGTTTTCTTGATGGGAGAGAGGAGAAAATTTAATTTGAAAAGTTAAAATTCATGGATCATTTGCATCATTTGAAAGTCAAAATTCACAAACTTTCTTCTTATTTACACAAATAAATTTTTTTAAAAATGAACTGTTACACGCTATACAAAAATTATGTACGAAAAATGTTGTACTTGAACGCTTTGCATTTACTAGCAATTATCTTACTATTTGCAGAATTTTAATCTCAGAACAAAAAAAAAATACAGATTATAACAAATCGGCAAAAATTTCCATTTTGGAACAAACTTTATTTTAGTGGTTTAAGAAAAATGCTGATCCACTAACCCAGACAACTTTCTCTGACACTGCATTGCCTAAACTTCTCATGAAGTGACACACATTGTACTACTACCCTATTATAGTTTCTTCAGCTCCGTCCAACTCATTTATTTCTGAACATAATTATTTCCTCTAAAGATCCTATTTCTGCTTTCTTTGAGCAGTACAGTCCTAACAGAATCCTTCCAAGGGTCCTTAAACCTAATTATTTTTAGCATGTATCCTTCTTTGGTAAACTGTTTTGTATCTGACTATCAACTTTAACCTTTCTCTTCGCAGGAAGTGTGCGCTCATTCAGCTTTTGCAGAAAAAGAAAAAAACACTTCGACTCTCCAATTATTGTTGTATCGAATTAAACTCATATTTTACCAAAGTTTTCGAATCTATACTAAACAGGAATCTCAGATCTCCTGTGTTGGCTTCTGTGATGAACACTCGGCAGATGATCTTTTCTCCCTTTCTCTCTTTCTTTCTCCTATGCTCTTCGGCATTTTATTAAATATCCTATTGTGACTCGACACATTTCAAAATTTTTCTTAAACTTTTTTTCAGTGGAGATTTATCATTCTCTCTGAAACACTCGTTCCGACTATCATTTCAGCCTTTCTATTGCAGTAATAAATTCATAACCCTAATAGGAGTATGATTTTTTTTTTTTACCTACCTCTATAAATTAAGATTGGCTGAGCAGCGTAATTTTCCTCGCCTCACTGCACCGCACCACGGCATATATATATATATATATATATATATATATATATATATATATATATATATATATATATATATATATATATATATATATATATATATATATATATATATACATATATAATCTCCTACGGTTTTCAATGAACATTAGCTTACCAAATTCCACCGGATTTGAAGAAAAACAGGAAAATTTCCGCTTCGATATTTATATATTCGGAGACACCTTTCCCATTCCTAATCTTTCGATCTAGTTATAACCAGATAACACTGGACTAGATTGAAAAATAAAATGTAGCCAAATGCAGAATAAAAAAAAATAAAATTTTTCCCAAAATCCCATTCAATACCTTCTTGGCGAGTTTGAAAGAAAGGGAATTAGAAAGAGCCCCCTTTTGGGCCTGAAATTCTACCTTGCCCCAAGTTCAACATGCAATTCACAAGGGATGCCCTTAGTCGTTGGGAGTGCCTTCAGATTAAAGGAAAGTCGAAGTTTGCATGCCAAAGTTGGAATTATGTTTATTGGTGAAATAAGAGGAATAATTGTTAAATCGTAATGAGTAAATGTGACTAAAAAGGAAAAAAAGTTAATTAAACTACTAGTTTTAAACAGTAGTAGATGTTGGATTGACAATTTTAACGGTTGGTCAAAGCAGTCCCTTGGTTGCAAAATGAGGAGAAGCGAGATGCGTTGGTTTTATGAAACACAGACACAATCCTTGCGTTCATGTATCATTTATTTCCCGCATACTAATAATCCCAGCTCAATTTCAAGAAATACTATATTTTAGGACTCGACCAATCTTTCGGCCCTCTCAAAGGCCTCTCCATAAAACTGTGTTTTCCCAAGATTGATAACAGAAATGTCCACCATAACGTTTTTTCTCGCTTCTACTCCCTTGTGAATGTTTGTCGTCAAAAGAATGTTTCCTTTGAAATTTGGGACATCTTCAGCGTCATTTCTGGTCGTGGAAAACTGTCACAAAAAAAACAAACCTAAATCTATATACCTTTCCTCATCACAATTTCCTTATTCATTTCTGTTAACTAACACTAATAAACTTTTGTATAACTGTTTTTTATGGTGCTAATTGCACCAAAAAACTCATACAAAAAACTCATACAATATACATTTAATCTCGGAATAGTTCAAAATCTATTCTCCTTCAGATTCCTCTTCCTCAAGCCCTTTCTGGAGACATTTTAGAAAATAATGCTAACACTAACATTTTCCTTTTTCTTTCCCACCTCTAATTTCTTTTGACGAGACAACTGCCGCCTTTCTTTCTGTTAAAGCTGAACTCTTCGCTTAAACCTTTCCCTCTTATTCCTCCTAAGGCAATTCCGGAAATATTCTTTCTTCTCCAACCACTCTAACTCATTTAAGCTAAGTATTGTAATTTCTTCTTAAGACATTATTTTTACTCCCTCTGAGATTAACATCAAGAAATCAAGCAATCCTGATGGTATCGCTCCAGTGGTTCTCAAAATTTGAGCTTCTGAGCTTTCACTTTATCAAGGTAAATTATTTCGTCACAGTCTTTCAACTTCGATCTTTCCTTCTTGCTGCTGAAGCGTGCGCTCATTCAGCCTGTACCAGAAAGAGGAAAACTCTCTCAACCCTCTACCTATCGTCCTATTTCCTTAATTAACTTACGTTTTTTTCTTTTTCATTCTTAGGAGGAAGATTTGGTAACATCTCAGTTATTCTAATCTTATCTCTGATTGGCAATGTGGCCTTTGTAAGGATAAATCCACAAGTGAACTTTCTTCTCTTCTCTCCTACTCATGATTCTCTGCTCTTGGGTATTTCTGGTGAATATCTTGTTGTGGTACAGGAAATATCGAAGACTTCGATAGAGTCTGACACAAAGCTTTGATTTAAAAGCTTTTCTCTTTCGGAATCTATCTCTCTCTGTGCGTCTGATTTAAACGGGTACCCCTCTTCCATTAAATATAATAATAGTAGTATTCATGTTGGATCTGTCCTATCTCCAATTTCATTAATGACCTTTTTTCCTATCACTTGGTCTCTTATCCACTCCTGCGCCAATGACTTCACTCTTCCTTACTCCTTTCAGTTTGAAAGGAGCCCTGATGCAAGGAGGATAGTCTTGGAGCCATTGGTGGTGCTAAATTCTTCGGGGGTCCACCGCAAAATCTTCCATAGGTCCCCCTATATATATATATATATATATATATATATATATATATATATATATATATATATATATATATATATATATATATATATATATATATATATATATATATATATATATATATATATATATATATATATATATATATATATATATATATATATATATATATATATATATATATATATATATATATATATATATATATAAGGGGAGTCTGGAGGAACGGACCAAACTCATGGAGTGGATTGTACACAGGATAATATGGTAAAAAAATATATATTCTTAACCGATTAACTTTTGTTTTCATTTTAAAACGTGATGATAAATAAAATATCATTCATTAACATTTAGGTTATAATAGTAATTGTTCGAAAATACCGGCATTGATCTCTAAACATTTTCGACTTCGTCAACAAAGGACTGTTGCTCTCCTAATTGCTCATGACTTAATTTAGGAAAGCTTGCAGCCTGTATACGTCAGATTTGAACCAGCCCTATAAACAATAATCTAGGTCTTGAGATCTTGGAGGCCAACAAATTGAACCACCGCGACCAATCCAACGCTCAGGAAACATTTCGTCCAAATGTTGCTTGACCTGACGAGCGAAATGTACGGATGCTCTATCATGCTGAATGTACATTTGCATTCGGATGTTTAGAAGAACATCCTCCAATAGTCCTTGTATTCATTTTGTAAAAATTCGAAATAGTGGTCTCCTGTGAGGCAATTCTCAAATATGAAAGGGCCAATTGAATATCTGTTGACCATACCACACCATACGTTTACAGCAAACCCATGTTGAAAATTGCTCTCGACTGTTGCGTGGGGATTTTCGTCTGCCCAAACATGACTGTTGCGAGTGTTATTAATACCGTCTTGGATAAATATTGCTTCATCCGTGAAAGTATGCGTGATACAACACGATGATTACTATTTATTCACTGACAAAATTCCATACTTTTACCATATTTTCAGGTTGTAGGTGTTGCACTCTCGGTACATGATTTGGGTATAAGACTTGTTCGTGGAGTGTGTTTATTGCTTTTCTTTGTGGAATGTCCAATTGAGTAGCAATTCTACGTGAGATAGTCGTTGGATCTTCTCCTACTAGATCCAGAATATTTTCAACTTCTTCTAAACCTTGGCAAGTAGCTCGTTAGAATGTTATATCAGTATTTTAAAGTGATTCGCTTTCGCACAGTTTAGTGAAAACTCTGAAAATACGTTTTTATTATGATGTCTGTGATGGGGAAACCGTTGACGATATTCTTCAATGGCAGCTGTACAACTCCCATTGCAAAACCCATACACAACCAGCATATTTGTATATTCCAGATGGGAATAAGTGTTCGGCATTTTGTAACATTTTAATGGTATAAGCTCGAAAATGAACATGAAATCACTGTCATAATACATTGACACATTAGAAGTAAGTTCAGTTAATCATATCTTCTCATCCGATTGTCATTTGTTTTCGAATATTTATAAGCTTAGTACAATCGATTGTCATTTGTTTTCGAACATCTATAAGCTTCGTAGACGAAGCCGAAAATGCTTAAAGGTTAATGACGATAGTTTTGAACATTTATCAAATTGGCACTATGATAACCTAAATGTTAATGTATAATATTTTGTTTAAATGTCATCACGATATAAAATGAAAACAAATGTAAATCGGATAAGGTCATATGTTTTTTTACATTATTATCCTGTGTATAATCTACTTCTTGAGTTTGGTCTGTTCCTCCCGACTCACCCTGTATATATAAATCAAATCAAATCAAATCAAAATCCTCCACCAGGAAGGGTTATTAGCCCTGTCAGTAGGTTCATTTGATCATATGAGGATAAACCAAGGGTTTCATGGGCCGACGGAAAACATCCGGTGGCTGGTTAGGCCTATCACGGATACCGATTTTGATTCCCACCAGCAGCAAGCACTCCGCTGGCGTACTTATTACGTATAAGTCGGCAGAGCTATGCATATATATATATATATATATATATATATATATATATATATATATATATATATATATATATATATATATATATATATATATATAAAACTTGGAAAGATGTTCTCCGTTTGAAACAGTAAAATCACCCTTCATTTTCTTTGGAAACCGTATACGGTGTTTCGCTCAGCCCTACTCCGTATATAATAAAATTGATATTTTGATTTGCGGGTTTCCTTTTTCACTCACTAAATAAAATTAAAACTTCTTTTATTACTATTTAACCAAAGTTTATCTATTTCTAGGACAATAGCAGGGGTTGTAAAAAATAAATAAATATATATATATATATATATATATATATATATATATATATATATATATATATATTATATATATATATATATATATATATATATGTTTTCAATAATGGCAATTAATTTGTTATGCAAGCTGCTATTTGTAAGCACTTCACAGTAACACTAAGCTTAATTAATAAATCCGTGAAAATGAAGTGAAAAAACCTTCGAAAACTGTTTAATTTGATTTATGGTACAGAATTTAAAATATTGACTAACATGCTATCGAAGGTATATATATATATATATATATATATATATATATATATATATATATATATATATATATATATATATATATATATATATATATATATATATATATATATATATATATATATATATATATATATATATATATATATATATATACGTTTTCAGTTTACTAATTAATTGTTATTGCTCATCTCTCTCGTCCTTATTATTATTATTATTATTATTATTATTATTATTATTATTATTATTATTATTATTATTATTATTATTATTATTATTATTATTATTATTATTATTATTATTATTATTATTATTATTATTATTATTATTATTATTATTATTATTATTATTATTATTTAATAGTAGCAGTAGTAGTATTTCATACCCTAAACCCTCAAGCCAATTTACTTTGCTATTTTCAAGGTATTAGTTACCCACTATAATTGCATTACTACATACTCTAAGCTTTCTAGACAACTTATTTTATCATCACAATATGAACTGTAGTGGTAGTAACAATATTCACTTGAAATATCAATGTGAGTTCCATAGCACAATATCATGTTCCTTATTGTAATCATTACCATTCACTCATGCACGAATACACAAACCTTCCAAACGCAAACACACTCACAAACAAACAAACACATACTCAGAAACGATCATTTACGCTTTCTCACACACAGCCTCTTAGTGCTCTTTCTCTTTTTCAGCTTTGCTATTATTTAATATTATTCACACACACATAATTATTATTATTATTATTATTATTATTATTATTATTATTATTATTATTATTATTATTATTATTATTATTATATTATTATTATTATTATTATTATTATTATTATTATTATTATTATTATTATTATTATTATTATTATTATTATTATTATTATTATTATTATTATTAATATTGTTAATATTAATAATAATAATAATAATAATAATAATAATAATTATCGTCCTCATGGACTTATTATATACATTACATCCGAAACATATTAAGAGTCGATGCGCTTAACACCCAAAACTTTCAAACTCTATTGTTCTTCCAATGCTAAAGCCTATTTATCCTATGATCTCTGTCCATTCCTTAGATCCATCCTGATAAAGATCGTTTCCTCACCAGCACTCTTTTTAACTCGACCGTCATTTACATATACACTCTATATATTCAGCTTTCTTTTACTTTACAGATAAATATCTCCATACATTTTCCTTTTTCTCTTAATAATGACAATGGAAAAATATACCATAGTGTTCAAAACCTTTATCCCTACCGTACATATTATTATTATTATTATTATTATTATTATTATTATTATTATTATTATTATTATTATTATTATTATTATTATTATTATTATTATTATTATTATTATTATTATTATTATTATTATTATTATTATTATTATTATTATTATTATTATTATTATTATTATTATTATTATTATTATTATTATTATTATTATTATTATTATTGTTGATTTTCATTTTCATCTTTTTAATTTCATCCCTTGTGGGCAAACGCCAGAGACCTATTAAAATTTTCACCAGAGTCAGGGAGAAAATCAGAAATCTGATCAAATTAAAGGTCGACGTGTTCCGATACAAGGCCTTTGGAGATGTAGAAGTCTTAGGAAGATGGGAAAATAAAGGGAGATAGTGTGTTACAGACTTTATCAGTAGAGTACATGTAAGACTCAGGATAGCGGTTAAGTTTGGGCTAGAGAGTTGGACAGAGTTGTGCAGAAAGACGTGTCGCACGAACTCTACACAATAGAGGAAGTATGCGACAGAAGAATTCAGAAGAGCATTGTTCTTTAAAATTAGACTACCTCAAACATTTTAAGTTTTCCTTAACAACCCTCTACTGTTACATTTAACCTAGTTGAGATTATATTGAGAATATTTTCAATCATTTTGCATACAACGGAGACTAAAAAGAATTATAGGCAAGGAGAGTAACCAATCTTCTTTTCTGATGATATTTGAGATATTTTAAAGAGCTGTAAAAAACAATTTTACAAGGCTGTTTGAATGTGGGTGATAAGCAACAATTCTGTGGTGATGAAAACCAATAAGAAATTATATTTCTGTAAAGAGTTTGCTTTCAAATTTAATTAATATCCTATCTGTGATAACATATAATAGGACACCAGGACATGGTAAGGAAGCGTAAGAGATTGATTTCGTAGTGGTGTTTTGTATAGGGATTGATTTTATCTATCTTCTATTTCGCTCAATGCAAGACAAGAGATATCGACATGTTGCAGAAGGTCCTGGAGTTACGGCTGTTGGTGAAGTAAAGGTCGAACAATGTCAATGTTTACTGTTTCAAAGCGCTGAGAGGAGATTACCATTGGAATGATGTGCTGCTTTGAATGACGGTGATTCTTGGAGCTTTGACATTGATGACAAGACTGATTCCATGCTCAAATATTCTTATTAATATTGGGCAAGGAATGGAGTATCTTCACTAGTCAAAGAAAAGCACTGATACCTTGATTAGACACTTTGGAGGTCTTGAAAAATTTGTTTTCGTCTTTGCCTGGGAAGAAACGGACAATGATGAATAGATGTATCAAACTATATTTGAAGATTGTTGTAGAGGTAAAAGGATTGCAATTTTTGTCTGTTTTCTTGGAGAACTTCATCAGTAGCTTATAAACACACTATAGCAGAAAGATCTACTAGATCAGTATAAGTTGAAGAAATTGAACGTGACAAGATGATTGCTTCAATATTATCTGATCCTCTCATATATAATGCTGAAGTTACGCATTCTAAGTGATGGAAATATGTCTTTGTTTCCAACTGCTTTATGCTGATTTCTACTTTAAAAGGCTGAGACAGGGGGCATATGATCCTAACACAAAACATCGTTTATTTCTTCTAAAAAATGCTTGAAATGAAGGACAGCAAAATATGCAGCCAAAAGCTCTCTATCGAAAGAAAAATATCTTCTTTTTCAGTGCTAATGTTTTCCTAGAAAAGAATATATAATGATTGATTGTCCATAAATTATCTGATGAAGCGCAGCTCCTATGTTTACTTAAGACGAATCTATGAAATACTGGAGATGGGCCACCTCAGGATGAAAACCAAGAAGCGGAGATGCAGAAGCAATGGCAGATTTAATTTCCTGAAATGTATTAGAGGCATAGTAGACCAACAAAGAGAGGAAGATTTTTTAAGGATAGATTTGGCCTATTCCGAAAGAGGATACGGGAAGGGTCCAACTTCAAAATCGCTTTTTAATTCTTGGCCGATTAATTTTAAATTTACAGGGTCTATGTAATTCAACAATCTAAGAAAAACACGAATTTTTGACGTTTTTCTGTATTTATTACGGTTTGCAAATTTTTGGTAAAATTTACACCAGAAAAATGTAAAAGTGGTGCCAAACACTGATTGAAATGATGTGAAAATTGAACTGTATATTAACAAATCTATTAGCTACATTTGCTAGGATACGATTTTTGATATTTCCTTTGGAAAAAGTTATATGCCCTTGAATGTCCAACTATTTTGATATTTTTTGAAAATTTACCATTCCGGACCAAAAAATAAATAAATTAAAAAAACTACACCTAAAACTTTTATTTTTGGCAGTTGTTTTGAGGGAGACATAGCTACAACTTTTACTTAATACATCATTCAATGCTATTTGTTATTTTCCAGATATATCCTCTCAAAATTTAGAAATTTAGAATTTTTTTTGAAAATTATCAAAATTTGAGAGGCTATATCTCGAACACAACGAATAGCAATGAATGTTGTATTTAGAGAAAGTTGTATCTGTGTACCTTCTCTAAACATCTTCTAAAAATGAAAAAGTTGTAGTTGTAGTTTTATTATTATTATTATTTTTGTCTGGGGAATAAATTTAAAAAAAAAAAAATTCTACAGTTTTACATTCAATGGCATTTAACTTTTTTGATAAAACTGATATAAAAAGTAGCATCCTAAAAAATGTGGCTAATAGATTTATGAATATACAATTTAATTTTCAGGCCTTTTCGATTAGTGGTTTGGCCCCGCTCATCACTTTTTTCTAGGGTAAATTTTCCCAAAGACTTTCGAAACGTCATAGATACAGTAAAACGTCAGAAATCGAGTTTTTTTCGGCGCTTTGAAGTGCATATACCCTGCAAACTTGATAATAATAAGTAAGGATTTGATTTTTATTAAATCAGACTCCCCATAAGATCTCCAAAATATTAATTAAATTTCAGTAGCTTCCGACAGTGTCTAGAAAACGGCATTTCAGAAGTTTTAGAATCAGATGTGCTGACACCAAATTTGATGAAATTTGTGCTTTAATATTTAATTTTCATGGGAGGGTGGCATTCTTGCATTATAAATACAGTATTTTTTTGTTCTGCTCTCCCAGAAAGCTTATCTTCAAGTAGCCCTCCAGGTAGGGCCACATATTTTTGAAATGATTCATGATAAACTGAAACAAGGAACTCAAGCGCCTGAGATAAAAGTTATCTCCATATCTAAAACTACTTCTTAGTACTTCATATTTAAAATTCATTTTTCCAAAGAAAGAATATATATATATATATATATATATATATATATATATATATATATATATATATATATATATATATATATATATATATATATATATATATATATATATATATATATATATATATATATATATATATATATATATATTAGTGATGGATCGGATGTCATATTTTCCAATTTGCGGATGCGGATGCGGATGTTGAATTTTGGAGAAGTGCGGATGCG
Organism: Armadillidium nasatum; assembly: GCA_009176605.1. NCBI lineage: Eukaryota > Metazoa > Arthropoda > Malacostraca > Isopoda > Armadillidiidae > Armadillidium > Armadillidium nasatum. The sequence continues at coordinate 13,806 of SEYY01003004.1, read as the reverse complement.
GATGCGGATGCGGATGTTGATATTTCGAAAGTGCGGATGCGGATGCGGATGCGGATTTTGAATTTTCGAAAAGTTCGGATGCGGATGCGGATGCGGATGTTAATTTTGATGAGGATGCGGATGCGGATGCAGTTGTTAATTTTGATGAGGATGCGGATGCGGATGCGGATGTATATATATATATATATATATATATATATATATATATATATATATATATATATATATATATATATATATATATATATATATATATATATATATATATATATATATTTCACTATCACCTTTCCCACTATCGTGAGGTGGTGCCCACCACAATTCCCTTACAAACATAACTATTCTTACCTTTCAACGCTTTCACCACCTCCCTCCATCTCTGTCTCCACAAATCTTCTACCCTCGTCTAAACTCAAATTCCTTCCATCAAAATAACTCTCACTCAATCCATCCATAACCACTGCGGCCTTCCCCTCCCCCTACCCTTCCCCTATCCACATCGGATTTACGTACCTTTCCAATCATTCTGTTCTCTTTCATTCTTCACATATGTCCAAACCATTTTAGCACATCCTCCTCCTCTCTATCAATTACACCCTTCTTCCATTTACACATCTCCCTTATTCTTTCATTTCTAATCCTATCAATCCTTCTCAATTTATATATCGCTCTCAAATCTTTCATCTCAAAGACATTGAAACTTTTTTTCGACCGAGCACTTATCGTCTATGTTTCACACACATACAATACAGAAGGTGAACACATACATTCAAACATTCTTATCTTTATTTCTTTCGAAATTTTTTCTTTCTTCCATACTTTTCTTAGACCCCCCAATACTTTCATTCCTTCTACCACTCTGTTCTTTATTCCTTTTTCCGTCCCACCCTTACCTTCCACCCAACATTACTAGATATTTGAATTCATTCACCTCCTCAAGTTTCCATTCTCACACTTCTACAAACCAATTAATCCCTCCACATTTCCTCATCCCCACCTCCAATCCTCATAACTTTATTCTTCGCTGGATTGAATTTCAATCTGTGTTTTCACATTTCCCTTCAAACTCTCTCACAAGTATTCTCATCTTTTCTCCAGATTCTGCCACCAACACATGCCGCATCATCTGCAAAAAGTAAAACATTCACTTCACATTCACCCTCCATATTTCTCAACGTAATACTCTTCCCTTCTCTCTCCATTTTTCTAAGTAAACCATTCATCAATAGATTAAATAACATGGAGATATTACAAACCCCTGTCTCAATCCCACTCCTATGCTAAACCAATCCGATAGTTCTCTCTTCACCCTCACTCTTGATCTACATTTCGTATATATATATATATATATATATATATATATATATATATATATATATATATATATATATATATATATATATATATATATAGATATTAGTGATGGATCGGATGTCATATTTTTTAATTTAGCGGATGCGGATGCGGATGCGGATGTCGAATTTTGGAGAAGTGCGGATGCGGATGCGGATGTTGAATTTTTGAAAGTGCGAATGCGGATGCGGATGTTTTCGAAATGCGGATGCGGATGTTGAATTTTCGAAAGTGCGGATGCGGATGTTGAATTTTCGAAAATGCGGATGCGGATGTTGATTTTTGTGCGGATGCTCCGCATCCTCGCATGCGGATGCGGATGCGGATGCGGATGCGGATGCGGATGCCATATACTATATATATATATATATATATATATATATATATATATATATATATATATATATATATATATATATATATATATATATATATATATATATATATATATCAAGGGAGGCTCGTGGAACAAATTATAGTGGTTGCATCTGACATTTCACACACATATATTTATATATATATATATATATATATATATATATATATATATATATATATATATATATATATATATATATATATATATATATATATATATATATATATATATATATATATATATATATATATATATATATATATATATATATATATATATATATATATATATATATATATATATATATATATATATATATATATATATATATATATATATATATATATATATATATATATATATATATATATATATATATATATATATATATATATATATATATATATATATATATATATATATATATATATATATATATATATATATATATATATATATATATATATATATATATATATATATATATATTATATATATTTTTTTTTTTTTTTTTTTTTTTTTTTTTTTTTTTTTTTTTTTTTTTTTTTTTTTTTATTTTATATAATAATAATAATAATAATAATAATAATAATAATAATAATAATAATAATAATAATAATAATAATAATAATAATAATAAATAGAATGCTCTTTGATTTATTGAAATATGTGTTAAAATTCCAAATCACTTCCATGACTACAAAATCATAGTTTTAGGATTAAAATATACTTTTCATATTTACCTAATTTAAGTTACAAAAAAAATACAGAAAATACTTGATACAGGAATAAAATATTTTAAAATTTTGGTACATAGTGTTATTAATTTCTTTTTATTAAATACTATTTCTTCCACTTGTTTGATTCTTTAAACCGTTTCTTATAAAAAATATCTGAACCTTCCACTGTTATTTCCATTTGGTCATTTTTATCAGATAATATGTGCGACATTTCATCGAAGCATTCCCAAGAGGCAAAATGACTCTCCTTTTGAGAGTCTATTTTTTATGTTTAGATGATGACATCAGAAAAAGATTGAGAACAATGATCTTCCTGACTTTCTGAATCTGATCAGAATATGCTGCTTTCATATAACTTCTAAATTTATTTCCTCAATAAGTATTTATTTTATTTCATAATGTTCTTTTGCAGTAAGATGAACTAATTTATATTGAAGATTTAAGCTTGTATGCTTTCTTTCTCTAATTTAATAAGACAAAAATGCACTTTTAATGAACACAAAAGTTCTTCCTTCATTTTTTTATACCACAATTCTTACAAGCTTTTGATAAATATTTTTGTAGTGCATTCAAGATTGGTATTACAAAAGACAAATCTTTACAATAGCAACTTAATTTTATGTCAATTTTTTAAATGGTTTTAACATTCTAATTATATTTTTCTTTAATTTCCAGTGATTAGTAGTCAATAGCTTTAGGTTGCTCTTAGATTTTGAGGAATAAATAATAATTGCAGTTTTTTGATCTAACAGTCTATTTATTTGTTGAGTTTAACGTAGTTTCTTTATCTTGTGTGAGTTTATGTAATGGTAGTTTCTGGAACTTCTGGATTTCGCTCAATTTATATATATATATATATATATATATATATATATATATATATATATATATATATATATATATATATATATATATATATATATATATATATATATATATATATATATATATATATATATATATATATATATATATATATATATATATATATATATATATATATATATATATATATATATATATATATATATATATATATATATATATATATATATATATATATATATATATATATATATATATATATATATATATCTCACTATAGTGGGAAAAGGCCAGTGGCCTACCAAAATTTCCAACAGAGTTAGAGGGAAAGACGGAAACCTGATCAAATTAAAGGTCGACGTGACCTGATACACGACGTTTGAAGGTGTGTAAGTCATAGGAAGTTTTGAAAATAGATGAAAGGAGTGTGTTCCAGACTTTACCAGTAGAGTACATGTAAGATTGAGCGTAGCGGTTAAGTCTGTGGTCAGAGAGTTGGATAAAGAAAGGATGAAACAGTGTAGAAAGACGAATCGCACGAGCCCTTCTCAATGAAGGAGGTATGCGACGAGAGAGTTCAGAACAGCAGTGTACATTGTAATAGCGATAGTATAGAGAGAGTGACGCAACAATTCGACGGGTAGAAAGAGACTGGAGATATAATTGCTGAGAGCAGGAGAGTTGATAAAACGAAAAGCGCTAGACTCCACCTTGAAGTAGAAAGATATAGAAGAAATAGTTTACCAAAGCAGGTGCAAATTCAGAAGAAGAAGTTATGAGAACCACAGGAGGGATATCATCAGGACCGTACGCCTTCTTAGTGTTAAACACAGTGAGAGCAGAAATGAATATTTAGAAGAAATTACAATTTAGGGCATAAATGTGTTGGAGGGGGTTGAAAGAGTAGGAACAGCTCAGAAATTTTCCAAAGTTAAATTAGATGCAAAAATTTGAGAGAAGAGTTCAGCTTTTGAGGAAAGCAAAATGGCAGTTGAACCGTTAGAAAATACTAAAGGAAAGAAAGAGAAAAAAGCAAAGCTAGAGTTGACATTTTTCGCAGAGTTCCAGAAAGAGCGTGAAGAAGAAGAACCAGAAAGATAATTGGATTTTCTACAGAGAAAAGAGTATTGGTGTGCGGAGAATGGATTTTGAACTATTCAATGATGAAAAATAACTTGGCTGAGTTTCCTGAGTTTGAAGAAGACGGTAATGTCTGAAGGCAGCATCCCTGCGGCGTACAGCACGAGAACAAGCAGAGTTAAACCATGGCTTTTTAGATTTAGAAGAAGGGAAAGAATATGTAATGTGCGCCTCCATGCCAGAGACAATCACTTTGGCAATGCGTTTTGCACACTCCGAGGGACTCCTCCCACGGAAGCAATAATCATTCCACTAGAAATCGAAGAAGTACGACCGCAAGTCCGACCAACTTGTGCCACCGAAATGCCATAAACGTTTCCTCGCTATAGGAGTGGGTCTTTCCTGCGGAAGACTTGAAAAGATAGAAGAGGATACAGAAATAAGATGATTGGAGGAATCCAAAGGAGGAAGAGTTTAACAGGATAAGGAGAAGGATTAGAAATTAGGAAAAGGTCTAGAATATTGGGTTCATCTCCAAGGCAATCAGGGATACGAGTAGGGAGTTGTACCAACTGATCAAGGTCATTTTGGATAAAAAAATGGAAAGTACGTTCACCAGCTGTATCATGAGAACTAGAAGAAAACCATTGGCCATTGGAGGTGGTGAACATTGAAATTTCCTAAACGGGAGGGTCCTGTCTAAAAAAAATATAAAAAAAAAATAAAAAAATAAAAAAAAAAATTATTTGATCAATTGAGCTTAATTAAATTTTCATGTTATACGCATTTTTCCCCCTGAAGTTCTAAGTTGATTTCGAGTTTTCTCCCGAGTCTATAACGGTTTAAAAGTTTTTTGGTCCAAAAGTTAAAAAAAAATGAATTGTAAGGTTAAACCGCTGGTCCACATGAACTGGCAATTTATCTTAACAATTTTAGCCCTAATTTCTTACATTAGTGGGAACATATTTTTGACAGAAAAAAAGTTATAAGCACTTGAAATTTTTCTTGAAAATTTTTTGCCAATTATAACCCTTCCGGAGAAAATTTTTTTTTTAAAAAACCGCTTCCTACTAATCTTCTAATTTTGAATATTGTTTAAAGGAGGGACAGGGATACAACTTTTATTTAGTGCATTATTAAATGCTATTTGTTTGAAAAAAGATATAGCCTCTTAAACGTTTGGAATTTTTGAAAATTGGACCTTTTTTGAAGGGCTATATCTCGGAACAAACGAATAGGATCGAATAAATTATAGAGAGGAATTTGTAACCCCGTTCCTCTTCTATATATTTATCAAAAATAAAAAATGCAGTAGTAGTTTTGTTTAAAAATATATTTTTCCCCGTAAAGGTCGATTTTTTTCAAAAAAACAAAATTTTTAGATAGTTGATGGGTTTTGGGCTTATAACATTTTTCCTTTAACTCTGAAAACAAAGATTTATAAAAAGCTTTTGTAGAACATAGAATTTTGAGTATACAATTTAAATTTCAGGTTATTCCAAAAAATGGTTTGGCCTCACCATTGATTTGAAAAAGGGTAAAATTTCAACAAAAAATTTTTTTCAACAGTTATAAACTCAGGAAAACGCCATAAAAGGACTTTTTCACTGGGATAAAGCTATATGCACTGAAAATTTCAGCGGAATCGCTCAAAAAATGAAAAATAGTTTAAAATGATGATTTCAGGGAAAGGAGAAGAAGACAGAATGTGCTCTATTTTGGAGTTTAGATTGTCGAAGAATTTAGGATAGTCAGTAGAATTAGGAGATAAATAAACAGAACAAATGAATTTAGTCGTAGAAGGACAAGAGAGCCTAAGCCACTAGGTGGAAAATTAGAAAGACTCCAAATTAGAGACACGAAAGCAAACAGCATCGTTGCGCACTTATGTACAACAACAGCCTTTGGCTGAAAATTGAGGATAGAGACAGTAGGAGGAAACACAAAAGGGTTTGCCAACACAACGCTCAAAAATCTGAGTTTCGGTCAAGAACAAGAGGTGAGGTCTAGAAGAAGAAAGGTGATGTTCAACAAAGTGGAAATTGGAATGAAGGCCCGAATATTGCGGAAATTAATGAAACAAAATAGACCGTGCATCAGAACAAGCCGGCTGCAGAGTCCTGGTGTTACCAACTCCATCACCTGAGGTTACTAACTAACTAACTAACTTACTATAAGTTGTGATGGGGGAAGGGGTGGATAAGGGGCTATTTTTGGAAGCTACCCCGAGGGGCTTCTCCAAGGCTACTGTTATTGACGATATCGTTATTAATTTTCTTTTTAAAAGGATATGTGTCTGAATTAGAGTTTTTTGTGTTTGAAAGAGAGCCTCCTTCGTGTAGAATAGGGTGGAGATGAGTGCGAAAGGGATCGAACCACTGTTCACCGGGATTATTGGTTAGCGTCCCATATCTCCAATGGGAGTCATCTCATCTTCTAAGAAGAGCTACTTCCCTCTCCTATATTATATATATATATATATATATATATATATATTATATATATATATATATATATATATATATATATATATATATATATATATGTATATATATATATATATATTATATATATATATAATATATATATCGTCCAATTTCTTTAACCTCCGTTCTTTCTAAAGATTTCGAATCTATCCTTAACAGGAAGATTTGGAAACATCTCAATTCTTCTAATCTTATCTCTGATCGCCAGTATGGCTTTCGTAAAAAACGTTCTACTGGTGATCTTCTTTCCCTACTTTCTGACTCTTGGTCCTCCGCTCTTCGGGGTTTCGGTGAATCTTTCGCTGTGGCGCTAGACATATCGAAAGCTTTCGATAGAGTCTGGCACAAAGCTTTGATTTCCAAACTTCCCTCTTTCGGAATCTATCCTTCTCTCTGTGAACTTCCTATCTAATTTCCTTTCTGGTCGTTCTATAGCAGCTGTTGTAGACGGCCACCGTTCCTCCTATAAATCTATAAATAGTGGTGTTCCTCAAGGATCTGTCCTTTCTCCAACTCTTTTTCTAATTTTCATCAATGATCTTCTCTCTATTACTTCGTCTCCTATACACTCCTATGCCGATGACTCCACCCTTCATTATTCCTTTCAATTTGAAAGACGTCCCTCCCAACAGCAGTTATTAGACGCAAGAAGGATTGCCTTGGAGCAACTGACCTCTGATCTATCCCTGATTTCAAATTGGGGCAGAGAAAACATGGTCGTTTTCAATGCCTCAAAAACTCAATTCCTCCATCTTTCTACTCGACACAATCTTCCACACAACTATGACATCTTCTTCGAAAACACTCAACTCAAACCTTCATCTGTTCTCAATATTCTCGGTGTTTCTTTTTCTCGTGATCTTTCTTGGAAAGATCACATTATCTCTCTCTTTCTAAACAAGCTTCTAAGAGGTTGGGTGTTCTGTGGCGCCTTCGTAGTTTTTTTACGCCACCCCAGTTGCTTGCTCTGTATAGGGGTGTTGTTCGCCCCTGTATGGAGTACGCCTCGCACATCTGGGTGGTTCCACACATACAGCTCTCTTGAAAAGGTGGAGTCTAGGGCTTTTCGTCTTATCAACTCTCCTGCTCTTACTAACTCTCTCCAATCTCTTTCTTCCCGTCGAATTGTTGCGTCACTCTCTCTATACTATCGCTATTACAATCGGACACTGCTCTTCTGAACTCTCACGTCGCATACCTCCTCCACTGAGAAGGGCTCGTGTGACACGTCTTTCTACACAGTCTCATCCTTTCTCTGTCCAACTCTCCGACCCCAGACTTAACCGCTATGCTCAATCTTACATGTACTCTACTGGTAAAGTCTGGAACACACTCCCTTTATCTGTTTTCCCAACTTCCTTTGACTTGCACACTTTTAAACGCCGTGTATCGGGTCACGTCGGCAATTAGCGACCCCGAATCCGATTGCTTCCCAACTCCGGTGGATATTGGTAGGCCTTGGGCCTTTGCCCACCGGAGGAGACATAAAAAAAAAAAAAAAAAAAAAAAATATATATATATATGTAAAAAAAAAAAAATTAAATCAATCTCTTCCGAGACTCAGACTAAGGTCTTCGACAGAGAATAATTTTCCGAAGAGGAGATTCCTGCTTAAGGCTTCCGGCTTCCAACCTTCGACCAAAAATCATTCTCCGCTCTATTACTAGAGGAAATAAAATTCCAGAGTAATAATAAAATAAAGTAAAATATCAAATTTATTTATTTTTTTTTTATTATTTTTTTTTTAATTGAAATTTCTATTTTTTCAACAAAAAGGATGATTTAAATTCTCTCTCTCTATATATATATATTATATATATATATATATATATATATATATATATATATATATATATATATATATATATATATATATATATATATATATATATATATATATATATATATATATATATATATATATATATATATATATATATATATATATATATATATATATATATATATATATATATATATATATATATATATATATATATATATATATATATATATATATATATATATATATATATATATATATATATATATATATATATATATATATATATATATATATATATATATATATATATATATATATATATATATATATATATATATATATATATATATATATATATATATATATATATATATATATATATATATATATATATATATATATATATTATTTTCTTTCTTTCTTTTTGGACAAATGCAAAGGCCTATCAATTTCCACCGGAGTTGGGAAAGATCTATATCATGGTCGATGGAGGCCGACATGTCTAGATACACGGCGTTTGAAAGTGTGTAAGTCAAAGGAAGTTGGGAAAACAGATAAAGGGAGTTTGCTCCAGACTTTACCAGTAGAGTATATGTAAGATTGAGCATAGCGGTTAGTATGGGGTCGGAGAGTTAGACAGAGAAAGGATGAGACTGTGTAGAAAAGCGAGTCGCACGAGCCCTTCTGAATGGAGGATGTATGCGAAGAGAGAGTTCAGAAGAGCAGTGTCTGTTGTAATAGCGATAGAAAAGAGAGAGTGACGCAACAATTCGACGGGCAGAAAGAGATTGAAGAGAGTTAGTAAGAGCAGGAGAGTTGATGAGGCGAAATGCCCTAAACTCCACCTTCTCAATGAGAGCTGTGTGTGTGGAACCACCCCAATTTGCGAAGCGTACTCCTACAGAGGCGAACAACACCCCTATACAGAGAAAGCAGTTGGAGTGGCGTGAAGTAATTCTGAAGGCGCCTCAGAACACCCAACCTCTTAGAAGCTTGTTTAGAAAGAGAAGTAGTGTGATCTTTCCAAGAAAGATTACGAGAAAAAGAAACACCAAGAATATTAAGAACAGATGAAGGCTTGAGATGTGTGTTTTCGAAGAAGATATCATAGTTGTGTGGAAGATTGTGTCGAGTGGGGAGATGGATGAATTGAGTTTTTGAAGCATTGAAAACGACCATGTTTTCTCTGCCCCAATTTGAAATACGTAAAAGATCAGAGGTTAGTTGCCCCAAGGCTACCCTTCTCGAGTCTATTAAAGGGACGTTCTTTCAAACTGGAAGGAGTAATGAAAGGTAGAGTCATCAGCATAGGAGTGGATAGGAGATGAGGTAATAGAGAGAGGGTCATTAATGAAAAGCAGAAAAATTGTTGGGGATAGGACAGAACCCTGAGGAACACCACTATTAATAGATTTAAAGGAAGAACGGAGGCCGTCTACAACAGCTGCTATAGAACGACCGAAAAGGAAATTAGTGAAAAGATCACAGAGAGAAGGATAGAAACCGAAAGAGGGAAGTTTTTAAATAAAAGCTTTGTGCCAGACTCTATCGAAGGCTTTCGATATGTCAAGCGCGACAGCAAAAGATTCACCAAAATGCCGAAGAGCCGAGGACCAAGAGTCAGAAAGTAGGGAAAGAAGATCACCCGTAGAGCGTTTCTTATGAAAGCCATACTGGCGATCTGAGATAACAGTAGAAGAATTGAGATGCTTCCAAATCTTCGTGTTAAGGATAGATCCAAAAACTTTAGAGAGAACGGAGGTCAAAGAAATAGGACGGTAGTTGGAGGGTTGAAAGGGGTCCCCCCTCTTCGGTACAGGCTGAATGAGAGCACGTTTCCACCAAGAAGGGAAGGTTGAAGTAGAGAGGCAAAGACGAAATAGTTTGCCGAGGCATGGTTTAAGCTCGGAAGCGCAAGTTTTGAGAACCACAAGAGGAATACCATCGGGCCAGTACGCCTTCTTATTATTAATCTCAGAGAGAGCAGAAATGACATCCTTAGAAGAAATTCTAATTTTAGGCATAATTGAGTTAGAGGGACTTAAAGGAGGAGGAATAGCTCCGGAATCGTCTAAGGTTGAATTAGAGGGAAAGGTTTGAGCAAAGAGTTCAGCTTTAGAAGAAGGTAAAACAGCAGTTGTGCCGTCGGAAGATATTAGGAGGGAAAGAGGAAGAAGCAAAGTTAGAGTTGACATTTTTTGCAAAATGCCAGAAAGAACGTGAAGAAGAGGAACCAGAAAGATTATCGCATTTTCTACGGAGAAACGAGTTCTTAGTGTTACGAAGGATAGATTTTGCATGATTCCGGGATGAAATATAAGTAGCGTGAGTTTCTGGAGTTTGAAGACTACGGTAACCCCTGAAGGCAGCACCCCTGCAACGGATAGCGCGAGAACAAGCAGAGTTAAACCAAGTTTTGTTAGGTTTAGTAGTAGGGAAAGAATATGGAATGCACGCCTCCATGCCAGAGAGAATCACCTCGGTAATGCGCTCTGCACACTCAGAGTGGCTCCTCCCACGGAAGCAATAATCATTCCACGGGAAATCGAAAAAGTACGACTGCAAGTCCGACCAGCAAGAGGCTCAAAAGTGCCACAAACGTTTCCTTCCTGTGGGTCTTTCTTGCAGAAGACTTGAAGAGATAGAAGAGGATACAGAGATAAGAAGATGATCGTAGGAACCCAGAGGAGGAAAAAGTTTAAGAGTATAAGGAGAAGGATAAGAAGTAAGGAAAAGATCAAGTATGTTGGGTTCATCACCAAGACAGTCAGAGATACGATTAGGGATTTGCACCAACGGTTCAAGGTTGTTCTGGATAGAAATGTTGTAGGGGAGCTCACCGGCTGGATCATGAGAACTAGATGAAAGCCACTGGCGGTGGTGAACATTGAAATCACCTAAAATGATGATTTCAGAGAAAGGAGAAGAAGAGAGAATGTGCTCTATTTTGATTAAAATAAAAAGAAAAAAGGATAGTCATAAATTAGGAGATAAATAAACAGAACAAATGAATTTAGTCATAGATTGACAAGAGAGCCTAAGCCATGAGGTGGAAAATTCGGAAGACTTCAAATTAGAGACACGAGAACAAACGACATCGTGCGCACATATGCACAACAACCGCCTTTGGCTGAAAATTGAGGATAGAGACAGTAGGAGGAAACAGAATAGGGTTTGCTATCAGAACGCTCAAACATCTGAGTTTCGGTCAAGAATAAGAGGTGAGGTCTAGAAGAAGAGAGGTGATGCTCAACAAAGTGGAAATTAGAGTGCAGACCGTGAATGTTGCAGAAATTAATGAAAAAAATAGACCGTGCATCAGGACAAGCCGGCAGCTGTGTCTTGGTGGCACCAATCACATTACCGAAGGCCATCAACTCCAAAGTGATGATGGGGGAAGTGGTTGATGAGGGGCTATTTTTGGAAGCCGCCCCCGTGGCAACGTCTTGTGAGGCTATCATTTAATTTTTTTTTATTTTTTTTAATGGGTGTCTGTATTAATGTTGTGTGTGTGCGAAGGAGAGTTTACTCTGATTTAATAGAAGGTGAGTGCGAAATGGAACTAATCATTGGGAAACGGGATGAGATGGGAAGTTCCCTTAGCATCCCATATACACAATGTGGGGTAATCTCATCACCTCGGGAGCGCTACTTCCCTCCCCCGTAGATTGGCAAGAGAGCTTAAGCCTTAATGTGGAAAATTATATATGTATATATATATATATATTTATATTATATATGGAGGGGAGAGAGGTGGTGTAGAAAGTTGGCAGAGAATTTTAAGGAAAGGAGTAAGATGTTTTGGAAGGAGGTAAATAAAGCGAGGAGAGGGAGAGAGGAGGGGGTAGGGGGAGTGAGGGGGGAGGATGGTGATGTGGTGCAAGGAGAGAGGGAGGTAGGGGAGAGATGGAGGAGACACTTTAGTGATTTGTTGAATGGGTTAAGAGGCGAGGAAGTAGTGGAGAAAAATGAGGGGAGTTGTTAGAAGAAGGCGGTAGTATTAGTAGAGAGGAATAAAGTAGCTGTGGAAAAGGTGAAGAAGGGAAATCAGCAGGAATGATTATATATGGGGAGATGATAAGTGGGAGCGGGAGGGATAGTTGACTGGTTGGTAAGAATGTTTAATGTGTGTTGGGAAGAGGGGAAAGTGCCTCAGGAGTGGCAGGATGCTTGTGTAGTGCCAATATATAAAGGGAAGGGGGATAAGATGGCGTGTAAGAATTATAGAGGGATAAGCTTGCTGAGTGTAGTAGGAAAAATTTATGGGAAAGTTTTGGTAGCGAAAGTGAAAGAATTGACAAGAGAGAGAGTGGGGGAGGAACAGGGAGGTTTTAGAGAAGGTAGGGGATGTGTGGATCAGGTGTTTACATTGAGAATGATTGGTGAGAAATTGCGTGAAAAGATAGAGTGGGGTATGTATGTTTTCATGGATTTGGAAGGCGTATGATGTTTGTAGGAGGAAATTGTTTGAGGTTCTAAGGGGGGGGAGTGATTGAATGGGATTAAATCATTTTATGAGAACTGTAGAGCGAGGGTGAGGGTGAGGAGGGAACTGTCTGATTGGTTTAACGTTGGAGTTGGATTGAGGCAGGGGTGTGTTATGTCTCCGTGGCTCTTTAATGTGTTAATGGATGGTGTTGTTAGGGGGATGGAGAGGGAAGGGAAGGGTATTAGGTTGAGAAGTGGAGGGGGGAATGGGAGGTAAATGTCTTGTTGTTTGCGGATTTTGCGGTGTTAGTTGCAGAATCTGGGGAGAAGTTGGGATGTTGGTGAAAGATTGTGAGGGAGTGTGCGTCAATGGGATTAAGGGTAAACTCGGCAAAGAGTAAAGTGATGAGGATTGGGGCGGGGATGAGGCAATAAGAGGGGAGGAATTGGAGGGTGTGAGGTGGGGGTAGAGAAATTTGGAGGGGAAGAGTTTAAATATCTGGGAATGCTAGTGGAGGGAAAGGGGGAATGGATGGGGAAATAAAGAATAGAGTGATGAAGGAATGAAAGTGATGGGGGGACTGAGGGAAGTATGGAAGAAGGGAGAATATCAAAGGAAATAAAGGTAAGAATGTTTGAGAGTAGTGTCTGCCATCTGCAATGTATGGGTGTGAAACATGGGTGATGAATGCTCAAATTAAGAAAAGATTTGAAGTTTTTGAAATGAAA
>SEYY01003003.1:0-14676 GCA_009176605.1 Armadillidium nasatum | reverse complement strand
TATATATATATATATATATATATATATATATATATATATATATATATATATATATATATATATATATATATATATACTGTTACAATTTTTGCTTTAATTAACATGTGATGAATGCATCAAACGTGGCTATAATATTTTAAAAGTGTTTCTTCTACTCTACATACCTGTTAACAATGTTTTTTTTTATTAAAAAAAGTTTCTCCGTATATTAAATTGTAAGAATCTTAATATTAGTGCCTTTATCTGGCATTGGCACTGGCACTACTGCAATTTAAGAGACATTTAAGAGAGAGAGAGAGAGAGAGAGAGAGAGAGAGAGAGAGAGAGAGAGAGAGAGAGAGAGAGAGAGAGAGAGAGACACTTCGATACTGTAAAATGACTGGGCAAACTTTTCCCCTCATTGATTATCCCAGTGTTTGACATGTTATAACTTTGTTAAAAATGGATAAATCGGCTTGATATTCTAGTCATATAAGCATTTTTACCCCCTGATTCCAAAAATATAATCACCGTTCTTCTATCTATTACCGTTTTTGAGTTAAAGGCCGAGAAACATACCAAGTTGAGTTACCGGAGGTTGGAGGCTGGCTTCATTCGAAGGAAAATGGGCAAGTTTGAGGGATTATATCTCGTCAACGGTTGAAGATAGAGCAACGACTCTAGACTTTTCGAGTTTCAAATGACGCGTAGAATGTGGGTACCAAATACATTGGCTCTTGTTCAAGTATTTTAGACATTATAAGAGGGCAAAAACCGGTTTTGACCACATTTTTAAAAAATGTCCTAGTTTTTTTTTTTTTAAGCACTATATCTCGTGAATGGAAGGTCGTAGAATCCTGAAACCTTCATATTTGGAATCAGCGTCATACAAACTATTATATAGCATGAAAGTCACATTGAAGAGGTGAAAAAAAAAAAAAAAAAAAAAAAATTAGGATAAAATTTTAGACTAAGAGTTTCCCTTGTTATAACTTTGTTAAAAATGGATAAATCGGCTTGATATTCTAGTCACATAAGCATTTTTACCCCCTGATTCCAAAAATATAATCACCGTTCTTCTATCTATTACCTTTTTTGAGTTAAAGGCCCACAAACATACCAAGATCAGTTTACGTATTTTTTTGATGTTACGAAGCCAAAATGTCAATTTGGGAGCATATATCTCCTCAACGGTTGAAAATAAAGGAACGACACAGGAGACCTTTCAAGTTTCAAATGACGGATATAATTCGTGTACCAAATATTTTGGCTCTAGCTTTAGTAGTTTAGAAATTTTAAGAAATCGGCCTTTTGTCGAAGAAAAAAAATACAAAATTTCAAGGGCCATATCTTCTAAAAGAAAGGTCGTAGAAGCATGAGATCTTCACATTCGGATTCAGCGTCACGAAATCTATTTATTCGCATTTAATCCATATTGAAGAGCTACAAAAAAAAAAAAAAAAAAAAAAAAAAAAAAAAAAAAAAAAAAAAAAAAAAAAAAAAATTTTTTTGATAGATACCACAGTATTACAAGGATCAAAATGTTTTTTGTTGTAATAAATTACTGCTGCTGCTGCTGCTGCTAAGAGTAATTAATATCTTAAAATTAATTATACTAAATACACATCGGTAAGTACAATGGGCTTGAAGGGATTTCTCAAAATAAATAAATAAATAAATAATAATAACAACAATAAGTAATAAAAAATAATAATAATAATTAATTATTGAAATAAATTAAAACTGGGTATTTCTTAAAATATAAATGATTACAGACTAAGTTCATCATCGTTTGATGACTGACGCAGTCCCACATGGACAATCATCATCATAATAATAATAATCATCATACACGAATGACATATGCAAAAAAAATAGTCTTTATATATGTACATCACAATTGCATCATAGCAAGTAGTAAAAGGATATTGTCCAACATTTCATTATTACTATTATTATTTTGCATATATATATATATATATATATATATATATATATATATATATATATATATATATATATATATATATATATATATATATATATATATATATATATATATATATAATATATAGTAGAAATTAAGTAAGACTAGAATTATGTTAAGTCAGCTATAGCGAGAAGCAGCACACCGATTGGTTTTAGGTTTCTCTCTACACTTCACCACTATATATATATATATATATATATATATATATATATATATATATATATATATATATATATATATATATATATATATATATATATATATATATATATATATATATATATATATATATATATATATATATATATATATATATATATATATATATATATATATATATATATATATATATATATATATATATATATATATATATATATATATTAGGAATAAAAGAATTGATCCAGGAACCTCTAGATTTTTAACATACGGATTTTTAATAAATTCAGTAACCTCTCGGTAATTAGAGAAATATATCTTGTACCAAGAGAGGCTATCATTTAAATAATGTTTGAATAAATTAAGCGATACTAAACAAAATCTTTAGGTGCAACTAAGACGTTTTTAGTGTCACAATCCAACAAAGAACTGTCCGATAGTTCATCTGTGAAAACAGGTCTTTCGGGAAATAATCCTGAATTACATTTCAAAGAATTAAATCTTTCCAGGTACATGAAATTGGAAAGGGGACTCCACATTCGGAATTCAAAACTCTAAAAGAAAGTTTTATTAGCTTTCCAGGCTCATGGAATGTACTACTGAGGCTACAGCGAATAAAATGTATATCACTTAAACATCGTATACGGTATATATATATATATATATATATATATATATATATATATATATATATATACATATATATATATATATATATATATATATATATATATATATATATATATATATATATATATATATATATATATATATATATATATATATATATATATATATATATATATATATATATATATATATATATATATATATATATATATATATATATATATATATATATATATATATATATATATATATATATATATATATATATATATATATATATATATATATATATATATATATATATATATATATATATATATATATATATATATATATATATATATATATATATATATATATATATATATATATATATATATATATATATATATATATATATATATATATATATATATATATATATATATATATATATATATATATATATATATATATATATATATATATATATATATATATATATATATATATATATATATATATATTTTATGAATAGAAGGATAGATCCTGTAACCTCTCGCTACGAGAGAAAAGTATCCTGTCCCAACAAAGGCACGTAATTTAATAATGAAATTCCCAAATATTTAATATGTCAAGAAAATGAAATTATGCCCTATAACATAGGAAACATATTAAAATAGAGACAATTAGAAGCCCCAAGGGCCTATCGAGACTATCCCAATAGATTAAGAATAGAACCAATAACTACTCGATTACGCGAGAAATGAATCCTGTCAAAACAGTGTCTCTCAATTAATTTATGTATTACCCAAGGATTTAATATTTTAGGAATATAAAATTAAGTCCTATAACATACATATTAAGAATAATTCCAGTAGCCACTCGGTTACGAGAGAAATTTATTCTGTTCCAACAGAGTGTCTCAAATATTTAATGTATTACCCAAGGATTTATTATTTTAAAAATATAAAATTTTGTCCAATAACATATAGATTTTTAATAGATTCAGTAACCTCTCGCTAACTAGAGAAATATATCTTGTACCAAGAGAGGCTATCATTTAAATAATGTTTGAATAAATTAAGCGATACTGAACAAAATTCTTTAGGTGCAACTAAGACGTTTTTAGTTTCACAATCCAGCAAAGAACTGTCCGATAGGTCATCTGTGAAAACAGGTCTTTCGGGAAATAATCCTGAATTACATTTCAAAGAATTAAATCTTTCCAGGTACATGAAATTGGAAAGGGGACTCCACATTCGGAATTCCCTACTCTAAAAGAAAGTTTTATTAGCTTTCCAGGCTCATGGAATGTACTACTGAGGCTACAGCGAATAAAATGTATATCACTTAAACCTCGTATACGGATATATATATATATATATATATATATATATATATATATATATATATATATATATATATATATATATATATATATATATATATATATATATATATATATATATATATATATATATATATATATATATATATATATATATATATATATATATATATATATATATATATATATATATATATATATATATACATATAAAGGGTGGTTAAATTTTAATGGCCGATGTTGATTTTGAATAAAACACAAATTACTTTACATTGTGTATCTTTCCATGGTTCAAATTGAGTAAGTCTGAAATTGAAAAAAGTCAAATGAAATGCAGTAAAAAACTTGACGTTTAGGTGTGGTTCACATTCAACATTGGCCCATACAATTTAACCACCCTTTATTAAACTAATAGGGTGGTTATATTTTAAGGGAAGATGTTGATTTTGAATAATTCTTTAGGTGCAACTAAGACGTTTTTAGTTTCACAATCCAGCAAACAACTGTCCAATAGGTCATCTGTGAAAACAGGTCTTTCGGGAAATAATCCTGAATTACATTTCAAAGAATTAAATCTTTCCAGGTACATGAAATTGGAAATGGGACTCCACATTCGGAATTCCCTACTCTAAAAGAAAGTTTTATTAGCTTTCCAGGCTCATGGAATGTACTACTGAGGCTACAGCGAATAAAATGTATATCACTTAAACCTCGTATACGGTATATATATATATATATTATATATATATATATATATATATATATATATATATATATATATATATATATATATATATATATATATATATATATATATATATATATATATATATATATATATATATATATATATATATATATATATATATATATATATATATATATATATATATATATATATATATATATATATATATATATATATATATATATATATATATATAAGGGTGGTTAAATTTTAATGGCCGATGTTGATTTTGAATAAAACACAAATTACTTTACATTGTGTATCTTTCCATGGTTCAAATTGAGTAAGTCTGAAATTGAAAAAAGTCAAATGAAATGCAGTAAAAAACTTGACGTTTATGTGTAGTTCACATTCAACATCGGTCCATACAATTTAACCACCCTATATATATATATATATATATATATATATATATATATATATATATATATATATATATATATATATATATATATATATATATATATATATATATATATAAAAATAGAAGAATAAATCCAGTAACCTGTCGGTTATAAGAGAAACGTATCATGTCCCAACAGAGGCTTGTAATTAAATAATGAAATACCCAAGGATTTATATGTAAGGAATATAATTTTAAGTCCTATAACATATAGATTAAGAATAGATGCAATAACCACTGGATTACGAAAGAAATCAATGTCGTCCAAATTGAGGCTCTCAATTAATTAATGTATGGCATAAGAATTTAAAAGGTTTTGAATATAAAATTAAGTCCTATACCGTATAGATTAAGAATAGATCGTGTAACCTCCCGATTACGAGAGAAATGAATCCTCTCTCAACAGAGGCTCTCAATTAATTAATGTATTACCCAAGGATTTAATAGGTTAAGAATATAAAACTTAGTACTATAACATATAGATTAAGAATGGTTCCAGTAACCACTCGGTTACGAGAGAAATTTATTCTTTTCCAAAAGAGGGTTTCAATTATTTAATGTATTACCCAAGAATTTAGTTGGTTAAATATATAAAATTTTGTCCTATAACATATAGATTTTTAATAGATTCAGTAACCTCTCGGAAACTGGAGAAATATATCTTGTACCAAGAGAGGCTATCATTTAAATAATGTTTGAATAAATTAAGCGATACTGAACTAAAATCTTTAGGTGCAAACGTAAGGTGACCTGAGTGTAAATAACTTTTAATTAAGGAACCTTTGGAAGTCCTAAATTGCCCCTCTTCCCAGAAAAAAACTAAAAATAATCAGATATTTTATATGAAAACCTTATGAGTCGTATAGAAGTCATATTTTTTATCTTAGATTTTTTGTGAATAAGAAGTTTATACGGAATTTCACAAATAACGTGAGTTTCCGTAATGGGTACCTGACTACATTATAATTTACGGTGTGACATGGAAACACCGTATGTGACAAGTACCTGACTCAAAAATGTGACATCTGTTTCAACACCGTAAGGTGACCTGAGTGTAAATAACTTTTAATTAAGGAATCTTTTGGAAGTCCTTAAATGAACCTTCTCCCAGAAAAAAACTAAAAATTAGCAGATATTTTATATGAAAACCTTATGGTTCGTATGGAAATCATTATTTTTATCTTAGATTTTTTGTGAATAAGAAGTTTATACGGAATTTCACAAATAACGTGAGTTTCCGTAATGCGTACCTGACTACATTATAATATACTGTGTGACATGGAAACACCGTATGTGACCAGTGCCTGACTCAAAAATGGGACATCTGTTTCAACACCGTAAGGTGACCTGAGTGTAAATAACTTTTAATTAAAGAATCTTTTGGAAGTCCTTAAAGGAACCTTCTCATAGAAAAAAACTAAAAATTAGCAGATATTTTATATGAAAACCTTATGGTTCGTATGGAAAATCATTATTTTTATCTTAGATTTTTTGTGAATAAGAAGTTTATACGGAATTTCACAAATAACGTGAGTTTCCGTAATGCGTACCTGACTACATTATAATATACTGTGTGACATGGAAACACCGTATGTGACCAGTGCCTGACTCAAAAATGGGACATCTGTTTCAACACCGTAAGGTGACCTGAGTGTAAATAGCTTGTAATTGAGAAATCCGTCAGAGGTCCCTGAGGCTACAACGAATAAAATTTATATCACTTATACCTCGCATACGGTATATATATATATATATATATATATATATATATATATATATATATATATATATATATATATATATATATATATATATATATATATATATATATATATATATATATATATATATATATATATATATATATATATATATATATATATATATATATATATATATATATATATATATATATATATATATATATATATATATATATATATATATATATATATATATATATATATATATATATATATATATATATATATATATATATATATATATATATATATATATATATATATATATATATATATATATATATATATACATATATATATATATATATATATATATATATATATATATATATATATATATATATATATATATATATATATATATATATATATATATATATATATATATATATATATATATATATATATATATATATATATATATATATATATATATATATATATATATATATATATATATATATATATATATATATATATATATATATATATATATATATATATATATATATATATATATATATATATATATATATATATATATATATATATATATATATATATATATATATATATTATATATATATACATATATATATATATTAAGAATAGAAGAATAGATCCAGTAACCTCTCAGTTACAAGATAAACGTATCATGTTCCAACAGAGGCTTGTAATTAAATAATGAAATACCCAAGGATTTATATGTAGGGAATATAAGTTTAAGTCCTATAACATATAGATTAAGAATAGATGCAATAACCACTCGATTGCGAAAGAAATAAATATCGTCCAAATTGAGGCTCTCAATTAATTAATGTATGACATAAGAATTTAAAAGGTTTTAAATATAAAATTAAGTCCAATACCGTATAGATTAAGAATAGATCCTGTTACCACCCGATTACGAGAGAAATGAATCCTCTCTCAACAGAGGCTCTCAAATAATTAATGTATTACATAAGGATTTAATAGGTTAGGAACATAAAATTAAGTCCTATAACATACATATTAGGAATAGTTCCAGTAGCCACTCGGTTACGAGAGAAATTTATTCTGTTCCAACAGAGTGTCTCAATTATTTAATGTATTACCCAAGGATTTATTATTTTAAAAATATAAAATTTTGTCCTATAACATATAGATTTTTAATAGATCCAGTAACCTCTCGGTAACTAGAGAAATATATCTTGTAGTAAGAGAGGCTATCATTTAAAATAATGTTTGAATAAATTAAGCGATACGGAACAAAATTCTTTAGGTGCAACTAAGACGTTTTTAGTTTCACAATCCAGCAAAGAACTGTCCAATAGGTCATCTGTGAAAATAGGTCTTTCGGGAAATAATCCTGAAATACATTTCAAAAAATTAAATCTTTCAAGGTACATGAAATTGGAACGGGGACTCCACATTCAGAATTCCCTACTCTAAAAGAAAGTTTTATTAGCTTTCCAGGCTCATGAAATGTACTACTGAGGCTACAGCGAATAAAATGTATATCACTTAAACCTCGTAAACGGATATATATATATATATATATATATATATATATATATATATATATATATATATATATATATATATATATATATATATATATATATATATATATATATATATATATATATATATATATATATATATATATATATATATATATATATATATATATATATATATATATATATATATATATATATATATATATATATATATATATATATATATATATATATATATATATATATATATATATATATATATATATATATATATATATATATATATATATATATATATATATATATATATATATATATATATATATATATATATATATATATATATATATATATATATATATATAAGAATAAAAGAATAGATCCAGGAACCTCTAGATTTTTAACATACGGATTTTTAATAAATTCAGTAACCTCTCGGTAATTAGAGAAATATATCTTGTACCAAGAGAGTCTATCATTTAAATAATGTTTGAATAAATTAAGCGATACTGAACAAAATCTTTAGGTGCAACTAAGACGTTTTTAGTGTCACAATCCAACAAAGAACTGTCCGATAGGTCATCTGTGAAAACAGGTCTTTCGGGAAATAATCCTGAATTACATTTCAAAGAATTAAATCTTTCCAGGTACATGAAATTGGAAAGGGGACTCCACATTCGGAATTCAAAACTCTAAAAGAAAGTTTTATTAGCTTTCCAGGCTCATGGAATGTACTACTGAGGCTACAGCGAATAAAATGTATATCACTTAAACATCGTATACGGATATATATATATATATATATATATATATATATATATATATATATATATATATATATATATATATATATATATATATATATATATATATATATATATATATATATATATATATATATATATATATATATATATATATATATATATATATATATATATATATATATATATATATATATATATATATATATATATATATATATATATATATATATATATATATATATATATATATATATATATATATATATATATATATATATATATATATATATATATATATATATATATATATATATATATATATATATATATATATATATATATATATATATATATATATATATATATATATATATATATATATATATATATATATATATATATATATATATATATATATATATATATATATATATATATATATATATATATATATATATATATATATATATATATATTATGAATAGAAGGATAGATCCTGTAACCTCTCGGTTACGAGAGAAAAGTATCCTGTCCCAACAAAGGCACGTAATTTAATAATGAAATTCCCAAATATTTAATATGTCAAGAAAATGAAATTATGCCCTATAACATAGGAAACATATTAAAATAGAGACAATTAGAAGCCCCAAGGGCCTATCGAGACTATCCCAATAGATTAAGAATAGAACCAATAACTACTCGATTACGCGAGAAATGAATCCTGTCAAAACAGTGTCTCTCAATTAATTTATGTATTACCCAAGGATTTAATATTTTAGGAATATAAAATTAAGTCCTATAACATACATATTAAGAATAATTCCAGTAGCCACTCCGTTACGAGAGAAATTTATTCTGTTCCAACAGAGTGACTCAATTTTTTAATGTATTACCCAAGGATTTATTATTTTAAAAATATAAAATTTTGTCCTATAACATATAGATTTTTAATAGATTCAGTAACCTCTCGCTAACTAGAGAAATATATCTTGTACCAAGAGAGGCTATCATTTAAATAATGTTTGAATAAATTAAGCGATACTGAACAAAAATCTTTAGGTGCAACTAAGACGTTTTTAGTTTCACAATCCAGCAAACAACTGTCCAATAGGTCATCTGTGAAAACAGGTCTTTCGGGAAATAATCCTGAATTACATTTCAAAGAATTAAATCTTTTCAGGTACATGAAATTGGAAAGGGGACTCCACATTCGGAATTCCCTACTCTAAAAGAAAGTTTTATTAGCTTTCCAGGCTCATGGAATGTACTACTGAGGCTACAGCGAATAAAATGTATATCACTTAAACCTCGTATACGGATATATATATATTATATTTATATGATATATATATATATATATATATATATATATATATATATATATATATATATATATATATATATATATATATATATATATATATATATATATATATATATATATATATATATATATATATATATATATATATATATATATATATATATATATATATATATATATATATATATATATATATATATATATATATATATATATATATATATATATATATATATATATATATATATATATATATATATATATATATATATATATATATATATATATATATATATATATATACATATAAAGGGTGGTTAAATTTTAATGGCCGATGTTGATTTTGAATAAAACACAAATTACTTTACATTGTGTATCTTTCCATGGTTCAAATTGAGTAAGTCTGAAATTGAAAAAAGTCAAATGAAATGCAGTAAAAAACTTGACGTTTAGGTGTGGTTCACATTCAACATCGGCCCATACAATTTAACCACCCTTTATTAAACTAATAGGGTGGTTAAATTTTAAGGGTAGATGTTGATTTTGAATAAAACACAAATTACTTTACATTGTGTATCTTTCCATGGTTCAAATTGAGTAAGTCTGAAATTGAAAAAAGTCAAATGAAATGCAGTAAAAAACTTGACGTTTATGTGTAGTTCACATTCAACATCGGTCCATACAATTTAATATATTATATACCCTATATATATATATATATATATATATATATATATATATATATATATATATATATATATATATATATATATATATATATATATATATAATATATATATATATATATATATATATATATATATATATATATATATATATATATATATATATATATATATATATATATATATATATATATATATATATATATATATATATATATATATATAAAATATAAAGAAGAATAAATCCAGTAACCTGTCGGTTATAAGAGAAACGTATCATGTCCCAACAGAGGCTTGTAATTAAATAATGAAATACCCAAGGATTTATATGTAAGGAATATAATTTTAAGTCCTATAACATATAGATTAAGAATAGATGCAATAACCACTGGATTACGAAAGAAATCAATGTCGTCCAAATTGAGGCTCTCAATTAATTAATGTATGGCATAAGAATTTAAAAGGTTTTGAATATAAAATTAAGTCCTATACCGTATAGATTAAGAATAGATCGTGTAACCTCCCGATTACGAGAGAAATGAATCCTCTCTCAACAGAGGCTCTCAATTAATTAATGTATTACCCAAGGATTTAATAGGTTAAGAATATAAAACTTAGTACTATAACATATAGATTAAGAATGGTTCCAGTAACCACTCGGTTACGAGAGAAATTTATTCTTTTCCAAAAGAGGGTTTCAATTATTTAATGTATTACCCAAGAATTTAGTTGGTTAAATATATAAAATTTTGTCCTATAACATATAGATTTTTAATAGATTCAGTAACCTCTCGGAAACTGGAGAAATATATCTTGTACCAAGAGAGGCTATCATTTAAATAATGTTTGAATAAATTAAGCGATACTGAACTAAAATCTTTAGGTGCAACCGTAAGGTGACCTGAGTGTAAATAACTTTTAATTAAGGAACCTTTGGAAGTCCTAAATTGCCCCTCTTCCCAGAAAAAAACTAAAAATAATCAGATATTTTATATGAAAACCTTATGAGTCGTATAGAAGTCATATTTTTTATCTTAGATTTTTTGTGAATAAGAGGTTTATACGGAATTTCACAAATAACGTGAGTTTCCGTAATAGGTACCTGACTACATTATAATTTACTGTGTGACATGGAAACACCGTATGTGACCAGTGCCTGACTCAAAAATGGTGACATCTGTTTCAACACCGTAAGGTGACCTGAGTGTAAATAACTTTTAATTAAAGAATCTTTTGGAAGTCCTTAAAGGAACCTTCTCATAGAAAAAAACTAAAAATTAGCAGATATTTTATATGAAAACCTTATGGTTCGTATGGAAATCATTATTTTTATCTTAGATTTTTTGTGAATAAGAAGTTTATACGGAATTTCACAAATAACGTGAGTTTCCGTAATGCGTACCTGACTACATTATAATATACTGTGTGACATGGAAACACCGTATGTGACCAGTGCCTGACTCAAAAATGGGACATCTGTTTCAACACCGTAAGGTGACCTGAGTGTAAATAACTTTTAATTAAAGAATCTTTTGGAAGTCCTTAAAGGAACCTTCTCATAGAAAAAAACTAAAAATTAGCAGATATTTTATATGAAAACCTTATGGTTCGTATGGAAATCATTATTTTTATCTTAGATTTTTTGTGAATAAGAAGTTTATACGGAATTTCACAAATAACGTGAGTTTCCGTAATGCGTACCTGACTACATTATAATATACTGTGTGACATGGAAACACCGTATGTGACCAGTGCCTGACTCAAAAATGGGACATCTGTTTCAACACCGTAAGGTGACCTGAGTGTAAATAGCTTGTAATTGAGAAATCCGTCAGAGGTCCCTGAGGCTACAACGAATAAAATTTATATCACTTATACCTCGCATACGGAATATATATATATATATATATATATATATATATATATATATATATATATATATATATATATATATATATATATATATATATATATATATATATATATATATATATATATATATACATATATATATATATATATATATATATATATATATATATATATATATATATATATATATATATATATATATATATATATATATATATATATATATATATATATATATATATATATATATATATATATATATATATATATATATATATATATATATATATATATATATATATATATATATATATATATATATATATATATATATATATATATATATATATATATATATATATATATATATATATATATATATATATATATATATATATATATATATATATATATATATATATATATATATATATATATATATATATATATATATATATATATATATATATATATATATATATATATATATATATATATATATATATATATATATATATATATATATATATATA
This sequence comes from Armadillidium nasatum, assembly GCA_009176605.1. Classification (NCBI taxonomy): domain Eukaryota; kingdom Metazoa; phylum Arthropoda; class Malacostraca; order Isopoda; family Armadillidiidae; genus Armadillidium; species Armadillidium nasatum. Next base: position 990 of record SEYY01003003.1, on the reverse strand, counting down.
TATATATACATATATATATATAAGAATAGAAGAATAGATCCAGTAACCTCTCGGTTACAAGATAAACGTATCATGTTCCAACAGAGGCTTGAAATTAAATAATGAAATACCCAAGGATTTATATGTAATGAATATAAATTTAAGTCCTATAACATATAGATTAAGAATAGATGCAATAACCACTCGATTGCGAAAGAAATCAATATCGTCCAAATTGAGGCTCTCAATTAATTAATGTATGACATAAGAATTTAAAAGGTTTTAAATATAAAATTAAGTCCAATACCGTATAGATTAAGAACAGATCCTGTAACCACCCGATTACGAGAGAAATGAATCCTCTCTCAACAGAGGCTCTCAAATAATTAATGTAATACCAAAGGATTTAATAGGTTAGGAATATAAAATTAAGTCCTATAACATACATATTAAGAATAGTTCCAGTAGCCACTCCGTTACGAGAGAAATTTATTCTGTTCCAACAGAGTGACTCAATTTTTTAATGTATTACCCAAGGATTTATTATTTTAAAAATATAAAATTTTGTCCTATAACATATAGATTTTTAATAGATCCAGTAACCTCTCGGTAACTAGAGAAATATATCTTGTACCAAGAGAGGCTATCATTTAAATAATGTTTGAATAAATTAAGCGATACTGAACAAAAATCTTTAGGTGCAACTAAGACGTTTTTAGAGTCACAGTCCAACAAAGAACTGTCCAATAGGTCATCTGTGAAAATAGGTCTTTCGGGAAATAATCCTGAAATACATTTCAAAAAATTAAATCTTTCAAGGTACATGAAATTGGAACGGGGACTCCACATTCAGAATTCCCTACTCTAAAAGAAAGTTTTATTAGCTTTCCAGGCTCATGAAATGTACTACTGAGGCTACAGCGAATAAAATGTATATCACTTAAACTATATATATATATATATATATATATATATATATATATATATATATATATATATATATATATATAT
>SEYY01003002.1:20000-25644 GCA_009176605.1 Armadillidium nasatum | reverse complement strand
TAACTAACAAAGTTAATAACTTAATAACTACCTTATTGTAAATAGGCTTTATCGTAATATTAATTATATTTAAGCGCGAGCTATTAAAAATTATTTCGTAGCCGTTCGTTATTCACGAAGCTCAGCTCACTAGTTACTTTTACTTAGGGTTTAAATTTTGCCGCCTGAAGTCTATAATATTTTAATAATTGAAATAATAATGACTTTTGGTATATTTATTATTTTAAAGTTCAATATTTTACATGAAAATCAATCCTCTTACCTTCAAATAAATTCCCCCTCCAGCCCCCATAAGCATTAACCCAAAGTAAATGGCCAAATACCCTGAACAATACCCAAGAGAACCAGAAGGTTATGTATAGATTATTTTTGCAGATGACTCTCTTGAAGATCAATTTTCAATTATTAAAATATTGACCACCCTTAAGCTATAAACTAGTCTTAAGGTATACTTATCTTTAGATTCTTAGTTTAGTTTTACAATCAACAATATTATAAACTTCACTTGCCAGAATTTACTAAAACCGACAATTAGTTTGTGAAAAGTTTATCACTTTTTAAATCACTTAATAGAAGTGTTTTAACTTTAATTTTATTACAATAATTGTTATTTAACATAACAATAACTGTTTTAACAATTGTCTTTTTACTTTAAACAATAGTTTTAATAATTAAGCTTTAATAATAATTAAGCTTTTTTGAATCACTTTTAACAATAGTAGTTTCATTAACATAAGTGGAAAACTACATGAAAACTTACATAATGTTTTCATACTGATTCGTCGTTCTAATTCTTTATATTATTTTTAATTTCTGCGCATGACACGCATGTCACGTGGGCTAATATTTATGCTTCGTTTTTAAACGATATAATTTTATAACGGTATGCTTTTTAACAATGATAAATTTTATATTTTAACACACACATTTTAACATGTAATAATTTTATTAATTTTAACTTTTAATAATTTAACAATTTTAATAATATATATATATATATATATATATATATATATATATATATATATATATATATATATATATATATATATATATATATATATATATATATATGGTAAAGGTGTAGATTGTTTCTGACTTTCGATTGTCCGAAAATATCGATGTCGTAGCTTATAATAGGTATTACGACAAAATAAGTCTTGCGTTTGTATAGTTAAATATTACTTGTACGAGAATTGCGTTGTGTTTACTTATAAGTTATCTTATTTCAGATTCTTTTATTTTCAGATGATAATATAAGAAGTCAGTGGATATATTCCAGAACCAGCCTATCAGTTCGTCAACATCAAAAGACCTTGAACCTTTATACTTTATTTTATTTAATCAAAATACTTGTGTATTGTTTCCTTTATCCTTACTGCTTTACATTCCTTGTCTTTTCTGTTTACCAACAACTCGTAATAATTCGTAATTAAATCTCTATTCTATATGTACTTCACGGTTTCAACTAAATCAAAAGATTTAATAAAGAAAAACACCAATTGAGATAACTGCATAAAATAATTGGAACCTCTTAAAATTGTTCGCCAATATCGTCAATGTTTAAACTAATTACACTTTACAAAAGGCTCAACGTGGTTGACTAATATCAAAAGCCGTAAAATATTTCAAAAATCGTCACAATCCAAATAGATTAAAATGTCGTTAATTTGTAACGTGGATTACCAACAGCAAAGAGAAATCACGAAATTATTTCAAAGACGTCAGTGTATAACTCAAATAAAATATTCAAAAGTGTTTCAAAAATTTGAAAATTATTTCAAAGTTCTAAGTAGGTAAACCAATAAAAAATATTCAAAGGATTGTTATAGTTTACACTTATCAAAATATTTAAAGGAACTGGTTCTTGATGAAAAAGGAATTCGCAAACTATTTCAAAGTTGTTATAGTTTAAACTTATCCAAAATATTTTAAAGTAAATAATGTTTATGGAAAAATTCACAAACTATTTCAAAGTCGTTACAACTTAAACTTATCAAAAGTATTTAAAAGTAAATAATGTTTATGAAAAACAAAAAAAATCAAAAACTATTTCAAAGTTGTTATAGCTTAAACTTATTAAAAATATTTAAAGTAACTACTGTAGTTTATGAAAAACAAAAACAAACAAAAACAAAAGAATTCGAAACAACTCTCTTAGTTATAGAAGGTTCAAAGTAAACAATACTAAAATCTCAATCTTATTTCACAATCAAAGTAAAAACTTTAATTCAATATCATTAATTAATTATTACAAATGTATAAGTTTACTTCGAACTATAATACAACTTATTCACAATTAAGTCACAAATTCAAAGTATAAATTCCCACATTTACAATTCAAAATCAAATCCAAATACGACGGTTAACTTAAATTAAGTTTCAATTAATTATTATCTTTAGTCTCAATCAAGATTAAATACAAAAGTTCTGTCTTATTTATTCTTCAAGCTATAATTATCAAATTGTATTGCAGAGTTATTTATCAAACTTTACATTAACTTAATTAAGTATTAACAATACTTGTAGAGCTGATTATATTATCAAACTTATTTTGACTCAACTGAGTACTAATTTATTATTTTCAAAACGAATTATCAAACTTACTTTGACTCAACTGAGTGCTAACTTATTACTTGTAGATCTAATTATCAACCTTACTTTGACTCAATCGAGTGCTAACTTATTATTTGTAGAACTAAATATTAACCTTATTTTGACTCAATCGAGTGCTAACTTATTATTTGTAGGACTAAGTATCAACCTTACTTTGACTCAATCGAGTGCTAACTTTTTACTTGTACTTATATAAGTAACTTCAAAGTCACTTTGTCTTAACTGTACTCTATTTCTTAAGAATAGAAACGAACTTAATATTTCAATATTATATAAGTAAAAATTCTTTTACTTATATCTGATAACTATATAACTTACAATGTTATATTTGTTTGGAAATATTCAAACTTTCTAAATCACTAATGTAAGTTCAAGATGACTTTACTTGGCAAAACCAGAACAGGAATGACTTGCCTCTTTCAAATATTTCCAGACTGAATTTCTGGCAATCTAAGAGGTTGCCATTTTTTAATTTCAACCAATCGTTAGGCTTTAATTTTAGCGAGTTGCTAAAATTCGGGTCTCTTTTTCCTTTTCTGGCAACTCGGTGATGGACTATGTTCATTGTTGATTTGTATTTTTTTCAGCGCCATTTTTTAGCCTAACTTTGTATATCGTTTACTAATTCTTGTGTTTATTAATTTGTTTGCATGTTTTCGTTTCTTTTAAGCTATTTTCGGAATTCAGGAATAATATTTACATATGTTTCTTCTTAATATTATCCAATTTTCTTAATTTCTTAGGCGTTTGAACTTGTGGACCTAATTTTGTGTTTAGGCTAGACTTGATTTACTTGTTATTTCTGTTGTTTCTCCTTGTTTCTTTCGTGTCTGACTTTCTCTTTCTCTTCTTCTTATCGATTTACTTATCCATTAATATAATTCTTTATTCACAGTTTCCTATATTAGCAAAATTTATATTTCTTATATCAGCACCATCCTAATCTAACTTCTGTCCTACTTCCACTTCAGGGTTAGGGTGGCTTCTACCACATCGATAATCGAAAATATCAGAGAAGCCTAACGTAAACAAGAACGTTGCCAGAGGTACTATTACACTAGACATACACACAATTATTATTACTTACTTTTCTAGCAGAACCTAATTCGACTTATCATAACCTGAACTACCGAAGATGCCGTAATTTAACCTAAATAATAATAATAATTTTAATGTACTTATAGTTTATAACAACCTAAATTTAAGGTATCTGAACTGAAAAGAACAAATTACACTTATATCTTGAACAGTCAAAGGTAACTGAAACTCGTTAGGTATAAAAGTATCGATTAAAATAAAATATCGACATAAAAAAATATCGAAGGTCAGAAACAATCTACACCTAAGCCTATATATATATATATATATATATATATATATATATATATATATATATATATATATATATATATATATATATATATATATATATATATATATATATATATATATATATATATATATATATATATATATATATATATATATATATATATATATATATATATATATATATATATATATATATATATATATATATATATATATATATATATATATATATATTTCAGTATTATTAAGTTACCAGAAATTGCTATTTTTTTTTTTTAAAACTCCAAAGTAGCTATAACATGTCTTGAATTTTATTACCATACTGATGTAACAACATAGTTAACAGACAGTCAAAGGACAATTCGACTTCAAATGCAGATGACTTGTTAGATCATCGTAATTGTTAGCTTTTTATAAAAAAAATTCCAGGTTTTTGATGTTTTTAATGTGTTTTTAACATAAAAAATCATTTTCTATACTTCAATTACTGAATCAACTCAGATCATTTCCTACTTGTAGTTTCACCAAATTAAAAAAAAAAAGTTTATTTTTCGCTATATTGAAAATATAAGGACAAAAAATATGTTAAAATGGATTGCACATACCATATTTATGAGTGGAAAAGTAAAAAAAAAAAAATAAATTAAAATAAAATGTTTACCACTAAACAGTGAAACAGTTGTTTCATATTTGTCTTCCGACCATTCGTTATTGTAATAATTTTATTTATTTATTTTTTTGAGTTGATACACAGTGTGTCAGGTTAGGTCTAATAGCAGGCAGTAGGCATAGATTTACCATTCTAGTCAAGGTTAGGCTAAGTTGAAATAGTTTGTTAGATCTTATAAACTGATAAATCTAACAAACTAGTTTGACAACCTAACCTTGACTTGATGGATAAAGCTATGCCTATGGCGAGCTGATAGGCCTAACCTGGCAAATGCTGTCTCTCTCAACTAAAAAAAAAATTTGCTAAAAATAATGAATGGTCTATGGACAAATATGGCAACTTGGTAATCAGATTTTTTTTTTTTTTTTAAATGATAATAAATAAAAGCCAGTCAAAGACCAATTTGTTTTTTTTTTTAACTCCAAAGTAGCTATAAAATGTCTTGAATTTTACTACTCTACTAATATAACAACCTGGTTAAAAGACAGTCAAAGGACAATTCGACTTCAAATGCATATTACTTGTTAGATTATCATAATTGTAAGGTTTTTATAAAAATTAAATTAAAAAAATTATTGCTAAATAATAATAATGCATTTCAGCATATTTTATCTTTATATTCTATTGGGATTCTCTGTGGCGTGAAACCCTTGAAAACGCTTATGCAGATATTGTAACTGCTTTAGCCAAGAATAAACCTAATTCTATTTAAATTTAGCCTATAAATTAATAAAAAGAAATTAATAAAGAACTCACCATTTAAATTGTTCTGTAAATTCTAGAATAAACTTGGATTTACTTTGATTTCAAAAAGTAATTAATACTTGGATGTGTGGCTCTTTTGTATAAGCGCATAAGTAAATTTTAATAGTAACTTTTCAGCCAATGTAGAAACATAGACTCAAACCCAAGCAAGAACTTACAAATCTCTGATCCAAAACCCAAGGGCTAGTTTAAACAGTAATTCACGTCAATCATACAATTCAAGTTAATAAATTAACCCAACCCAAGCAATCAAAGGTCAAT